>JACCPG010007775.1:0-15264 GCA_016069955.1 Drepana arcuata
TTATGGGCAGTAAAAGTCTGAGCAAGAATGCTCGAGTTGCTGTCCACAACGCGATATTGGTACCTACCTTATTGTATGGCAGCGAATCCTGGGTATGTCAGAGGAAGTATGAAAATAGCTTGAATGCAGTCGAGATGCGATCTCTTCGAAAATGTGCGGCGTAACGATATTAGATCGAATCCGCAATGAAGAGATTCGCAAATCAACTGGCGTGAATGAGGGCGTGATTGTAAAGATTAAGAAAGGCATGTTACGTTGGTTTGGACACATAGAAAGGATGAGTGAAGAAAGATTGACGAAACAGATATACAAAGCAAAGTGTGTGCAAGAAGAGGCAGAGGAAGGCCACGTTCCAACTACCTGGATCAAATAGATCGGACTCTGAAGGACGGGAACGTTAAGAGTACTCGAAACCGACGAGCATGTATGAAGAGACTGATGAATGTGGACGAAGCGAAAGAGGTATGTAAGTCTAGAGAGAACTAGCGCTCTATACTCTCTGCCTACCCCGTTAGGGACTTGGCGTGATGATATGATGATGATGATATGACTTAAAATTATTTAGTACCAACAAAGGTAGATTTTTTCAACCGTAACCTAATTCCCGTCCTAATTATATCAAAGGCGATTAAATTGTTCTAATAATCCAAAGGTAGTAACAGACTGACACAGTTACCAGTTCATTTACAATACTGACACCCGAGTGTTCCCAAATTACGGGTTAAAGCGGGCATTTAAAGTTCAATCAAACATAATTAGCATACACCTCTTATTGCCACTCACAATGCCCAGTAATTTGAATGCTTTAATGATATAACACCTAGCCGTGTTATAGAAACTACAAAGACCATCAAAGTGCTCCAAGCTGCAGTAATCCCAGCCAGGCGTCGAACGCAGGCCGTCACGTCCGGTAAGCTCCTAAGCCGGCACTAATTACACTCAGGTGCTGTCATACTGCAATCTCGCAAGATACTCACAGCCTCGGAGCAGGACACCACGTGACGCGACTGGATGCAATCTCCCATAGTGCATGCATACATACTACATTATGCACTGAACCTAGTATGTAGTTGCAAGTATTGATTTGTCGTATTGAAGTCGTGGTGGAAAAAATATGCAAATATGATCGCCTATTTGAATCCCGTCTGTACCAATTTTCAATTCCGTTTCCGCCGGAGATATATTTAAGAAGACTACGTGACAGATGGCGAGTCCATTGCCGTTACTCGAGCACAACTAATTTTACGTCTTTGAATTTCTTCTCAAACGTATGCAGATTTTTTATCGACGTTTTCCTTTGATGAATAAATAAATTACAATATCCATGGACTTTGATGTGATGAAGTCATTCCCAGTGTAGTCGCGACAACCGTACTGATCGCAAACACACTTCAGCTAGCGAGCACTATTCAACGCTGCTAATTGGGGGCTGCTAAAACAAATGCTATTTGGGGGCGAGAAGCTCTCAAAGGCTGTGGTGACAATAATGATAATGCCGGGTATATTGTGTATGGACGGAAACTGAAAACCTAAATTATTGCGAAGCTAACTTGGGCGCTAATTAGAGATAATGGGCGGAATGCAGGCGAGATTGTGTTACAGATTAAGTTGAACTAAGTAAAGTGTAAGTTAACCTGATGAGCCCGCGAGCTGCACAATAACACAACCCTAAACTTAGTTCACATGTGGGATAACTCGGAGAGTCGGGCGTTAAGTTGGGGCTAAGTTATGCTGTTTATCTTGTAACATGTATGTAAGTGCATTAGAAAATTGAATAATGGGTGAATAAAACACCAATCTTAGTTGTGTGACAAAATATCCGCGTCAATGCCAGTAAAATTCTCGTTACACTGGTCGCTGCAGAGGGCGATACTTTGGGAGCGACTTTCAAGGAGTCGGAGGAATCAAGATGGTAATTTAAGTATCTAAGACGTTTTACGGACCCTTTGGAGGATATACGGACGATCTTAAATCGAATCCGCAAAGCGTGAGGGCTTGAGGCAAGGGCATGGGGGTGTGACTCACTTATTATGTTGATTTCAAACTACAGAAGCAAATAACCAAAAATACAAATGGAATTTATCCGAACTATTGAATTTCGACATTCTTATAGTAATGAAATTCCCATTATCTTTTACCGCTCCCGAATAGACGCTATGATGGGAGGAGCCAGGCTAAGATGGCCTCTGTACAGATTGCATTACACAGGTTTTAATAAAAGCGGCGCGTCGTTAAATTTAACGACATAATATTACTGGTGTAAGGTGGTGGGGTCGCGTTGCCAACGACGTGTAAGTTCCGTGTTGCCAAGTCGGACATAGTGTCTTGCTGTTGCCAAGTGTCGGACACTGCTATATGTTGTACTCGAGTTGTAACAACAGGCGAATAGGATAACATCACTACACTAAAGGATAATGATAATGGGCCGGGAGTGGTTATAGTATATCGTATATCATAACGTATGGAAGCCTTAGAGTACAAAGAAGTGTTATACGAATACATGACCTAAAGTACACATTTGCAGTTTAACATGGCCGCAAAGAGATTAGTTTACACCACTGTCGAGATACATTAATTCGTTACGTGCAGTTGCCAAGCAGCCTTCCGAACGTCCCTGTACCAGCTTAAAAAGATGAATCCCCAATGTTTTCGCATATAACACCAAAACCCTTTCGAAAATTCTGTTGTGAATTCGCCAGCCGTGTTATTTGTGCAGACAACACAATACTGGACAAGCGAATAATTAATCATATTTAAATGTATGCGCGCTGTTTGTGCATCACATTTCATTTAGTGGTTGCTTTTGAGATTACCAACGTGTCCGTTGTCACACGTCAGTGGGGACACCGACTGGAATGTGCTCAGTTGGCCTAAACTTTAACACTGGCCGAAAAGAAAGCCCGAAGGCTTAAGATTCAGGCCGTATGAGCTGTCCATATAAGTGCACCTACATACTTGTACCCACTACATAGTACTTGCCGCTACGTTGAACAATATCCAATCCCGTATCATCCGACCGTGGAAACAGCCAACGTGTATTGAATCGGAGAAGGATGGCAATTTCGACGCTATCTGCGGCGACTGCAGCGGGGTGCAGCGCTCGCGAATTTGCATACCATTCTCGAAGAGCGCTGCAGCGCTTTTTAAACCAGCTTATTGCAGAGCTCTATTGCCTTATTAAGTCGAAATTGAAAATTAAATTGCGACAGAGGGGTTGGGAAGGGACTTATTGAGTCTGACTAAGAGTAAGGTATTCGGGATTGTGTCGTGCAGTGAACAGGCGAGGGTTTCTATCAATGCGTGCTTCTAGGCTAGTGCCCAATCCTAATGTTATCCTAATAATGTTACTAATATATATTATGTTTATTCTTCTTGCACGCAAAGATAATTAACGGAATTGGATTGTGTTAATCTAGCTGTGGTTGATAGGGAGCTGTGGTAGGATATGTTTTATAACAGTTAAACATCCAGGAAACCCCAGGCCATAGCTTGTAAAGTATATCCACTTCTTTATAAGATTAAAGAAGTGGACCATATCACCAACTCCTGTATATCTGTCACTGACACAGTACTGGCCCTGTCCTGTTCAGGTTGACTTATTGCGGGATGTCCAGATATTCATTATTTTTAATTTTAGCTCGTCCCCGACTCATAACTTTTAAAGCAGTATGCATGCATATGCATGTCTAACAGTAATTATTAATTATTTCAGAGCAAGTTCAACGTTTAATATCCCATGCCGTGCATTCACGTCCGCCAGCTGTAACCAGATTAGCGAGCAGCATGATCCCGGCTGCCGTGCAATTAATATCACTAATGGGACTATTGCACTAGATTGGACATGTACTTTGAACATTATATTTGAAGCTCCCTGGACTATAATCCTGTAAAGTTTCCTTTAATCTTAGGTATTACAACCGCCGCAGACCAAGATCCAGCATCAACTATGTGCATTAGTATAAGTAAAACGGTACAGTTGCGTTCCCGAACAAATAGATACATACTTGAAAAACAATATGATTGCAAGTGGTTACCGCAGCCTACAATCGTGATGATAGTAATCCATCAACGTGAATCTCCGGGTGTCCTCACGCTTTCCAACAAGAGCCCCCGAAGGAGTAGGCAGAGGTGTATAGGTAAGGTAGCTTACACTAACATGAGTAGTTGTGCCAACACAACCATTTGTTGTGAAGCCCTGGTGACCATACACATCAGGGAAGCAGAACATTAGCCGAAAGCAGAGAGTATTCCCCCAGTCAGGCGACCCTACCTATCTACATTAATTCAATCACAATAACTGTCCTCATAGCCAATGTACAATGGCGAGAAACTAATGTAATCGTAGACTAGGTGGTGACACGCGACAAAGTCATCTGTATAAGGTAATTAAAACAAACAAACCCCAATGTGAATGAACCCTTTGGCCCGCACGGTGAGCTACAAATCCACTGGGGCTTACGGAAATTCTAGTTAAATCTACATTTATATTTACCCCCGGGAGCTCAGGCTGGTCGCACATGGAGGGCCTGTAAAGACCCTATTAATATTATTAATGCGAAAGTTGAACGGATGAAACGTGGCATAGAGATAGATAGAAGATGAATGAATGGATGGAGTGCAATTTAAGTGGGCGAAGTCATGGCGCACATCCCACTATTGTATAAAACAGTTAACAACTTCATCATTTAACAAATTAATGATCCCGGCACAAACTGTGATAATTTCGACAGCTGGAATAACTTTTGCGATTAACTGATGTATGTACTTAAAAGTCTAAACAGAACTGGCGCTCTACGGCGTGATGATATGTATGATCAATGTTGTATGTACAACGATAAGAGATGCGATTATTGGAAAGATCCAAACAAAATATGATGTCGGCTAGTTCTGCAATTGTCACCTAAGTGAATGGAGTGTGTATATACAAATAAAATATACCTCAAAATGATATCCATCAAATTAGTTATGCTAATGGCGTAGACCGGTTAGCCAACTACATAATCCCATCGTGAGTGGGTACGCATGGACAAACAGACAGATGGCAAGCTTATATAGGGACACGCGATTACATATTGAAAGGATTGTGACGTATGTTTATTAACACTTTATAGCAGTATATTAAGCTGTTGGCGTACTAATGGCTCCTCTTACTGCCAGCACACAACCACCATGAGACACGTATCAAGACTTCGAAATTAATTGAGTGTTGACTTGGGGCTTTAGCAAAAGCGTCACAGTAAATAATTACATAGGAATGTCATTATAACAACATACACGGGAGACAAACAATAGTGCCATAGAAGTTGATCAAAGCCCGTTCGGATAGCCAACACTTGTGAATTTTGACATTGTGGAATGAATTGGCCGGTCAGATGTCCAAGAAACAATATGGAGTACTTCAAGATTCCTTCAAGACACATTTGTTATATATTTACATGAGTATGTGTCTTGTTAGTTCATACAATATAACTGAGCTATGAACTAGAATACGCCAGTATTTTGCGAAGTAATAACGCTTTGCTCCCTTGCACGTTACGACAAGCACTTGTACAGAGTGACTCCTGAGCGAACCGAACGTTGCCACCGAAGATGTCGTAAAATTTTAAGGGCTCTTGTGGTTCCTCGCAGGAACCTCATTTGTGGGTTATTTTTTCCTATAGACATTGCTGATATTATGGAAAAGTTTCGGAGTTGAATTGTGACCATTCAATATTCATTATCTAACTTATAAGATAATATTTTTCACACTTTTCAGCTGTGTTCCTTAATGTCATTATGAAATTTGAGTTGTAAATCTATACTGAATGCTTACTTGGAATCCTTGCTTAGTTGCGATCCAATCCCCGCCGATTAGTGTGATAAGCATATTTAATTGTTAAAGCTCGGTTGACCTTGCGTGACATATCCCATTGCAACAAACACGTAAAGAGACGATGACGATAAAAATATAGGGGATTAATAGTAATGAATATATGTAATGATATCCCACCCATCCCACACAACACGCAGCTAACGAGCCGACCATGATATTAACACGGGCATTACCGCGGCTTAACTCCATATAAATACTCTCAGTATGAACCGGTGATATTAAAAAGCGGAAACAAAAGCCATGGCTTCACAGTTAACCCGGCACAGCCTTAAATAAAGCCTTATACATATAAGGAGGATAAATACGCTCGCTATTGAAAGGGCTGGGATGCAGATGAGATGCAGGAGGGATTTGCATGTTGACGACGGGGAAAAATCTCTACATGTATGTGTGTGTATGTAATATTAAGATGTACTAGCGCTTGCAAGCTCGACGCATGCTCCAAAATTTCTCAACTTAACATAAATACATATCAACACGCTTACCCCTTAAGGGGAGCTAGTGAGACTAAAGCGCCAGTTCTCTCTAAACTCATAGACCTCGTTCGCTTCTTCCACATTCATCCGTGTCTTCATAGATGTCTGCTAAAAAAACTCATACCTAAATAAATACCGATACAAGTTTTGAATGACTTCGCTACCGGTCGGTATACACATATGAAGATATCGAATAGAGCTTCGCGATACTACGGATTATATCGCCCTGTATGAGCGAACATAAAGCTTAGAACAATACCTCAATTCTTCCCAAAGCAAGCAGTGTCTCAACAATGACTATATCTAAAGTTATAAATACATTTTTAGTTCTTTTTTCCCAATATTAGACTTGAGCAAGAGCGTGCAAAGTTTAAATTGGGCATATCGGAACTTAACTTCGTCTGAGGGACAAGTCTGCCTAGCTGCGAGCTAGCTCAAGTTTGCGCCAGGAGTGCATTTTGCTGCCATGTATCAAGTTTTGTGACACAACGGTCCGGCGTTTAGGTAGCCATTACAATAATATATTACCTCGCCCCGAGGGTAGGTAGAAAGCGTAGGCAAGTGTTAATACTAATCACATCTCTGCAGTGTTGATTGTCAATGTGACAGAAAGCTAGTCTGCCGCCGTCCTTGAGGCACATATTTGTAAACATTTATTTCCTTCAGCGAAAAGCTCGTGGCGAGATATGTACCTTTAGTTACAAAAATTACTATTAGTAATGCACAATAGGTACCGTACCCGAGGTTTAGTTTGCAACCACCGGCTTCCCGATCCATTGAGTACGTCCAAAATGTATACAAAAGTATTACTCGGATGTTGGCAGATGAATCTTTAATATCACAGATACTGTGTTGGTTAGTTTACGGCGCAATACGTCAGACCCTCGAAGGAGCATCTGGATTAGTGACGTAGGACTTGTTTAGCATTCTGGTGGCGACAGGTGGTCTAACTTAGTGCTCGGTCGACCCAATTGCATATAGAGTCAACTTCGGGCTGTTTTCCATTGTAATCCGTTTACTTATGGAAATTCGACGGAGGAAGGGAGGGTCATATATGCTTTAAAGAAGGCATATTCATGATCTGAACATAATGAGTTAAATATTTGGACGCAAAAGTAAAAAAGAATAGTTTGGAAATTTTTTGCTCCTCCTTACTTACGGACGACGAATACGGTACGGTACGAATTTTTTACTCCTCTGGTCACGACCTTCGAAAAGCCGTATTGCAGGGGACACCCAGTCACGCATGTCCAGCCCAAATCAACTCATTTTTATATCATTAGCATTATTAGTATATTATATATTATATATTCAGTGTATTATGAACCAGTTATGCTAAATAGAAGAGGAAAGATGATAAGCCACCTTATACGACATGATAGCTTCTTTAGAAAAATCTTAGAAGGAAAAGTAGAGAGGAAGAGAGGAAGACCAAGATTAACATACATGGGTCAGATCAAAGAAAACATTTCTCTCATGACGTATAAGGAGGTCAAGGAGGTTGCGCTGGACAGACGCGAATGAAGGGGACTGCATCAGAGACGCCGCCGACAAGAGCCCAGCTCTTAAATTTGTGATGATGATGCTAAACTAACATTTTTGGTATATAATTGTCTCATATTATTATTGGTTACCTTAATACATACGTACTACGGTATCTGAGTAAATCGCGGAACATAGAACCTCATGTACGCTTATTTAAGTACTATAACTATTGAATATAAATCGTAGCAATGGTAGTACTATAGTGGTGGAGTCCTACTGGCCGGTATCCAAATCGCGGCTCGTTGTTTATACCTATGGCACGGTGAGATTGGACTGCAGGGTTGCCAATCGATAAGACTTTGCATTCAATTTGTTTCTTCCATTTGATTCGTCGAGAACAAACTCAAGCACTATGGGGGCACAGGTACAGTAACTTGAAGGATGTAGAGCACCGGTGTACGTCTAACTTAAGCTGTAGACCTTTGTACACTATGATGCATATCGCTGGCGACTCCTAGGGTGATGTGAGTGACTCGCTTGATGTTGCGACCGCCATGGTTTTGACTATTCCTAATAAGCAGTACTAAAGTTGATTTTTCCATAAAATTGGAAACTACAATAGTCTGTTTTGAAAAAATAAACTTGAACTGTGTCTCGTAGGTCATATAATGTTTAAACAGTGAAAACGCACGCGACTGGCTCCACTGCGCATTCAATATGGATCAAATTGCTTGACACTTAAGACAGCTCGCTCTGTGTTGCAGTCAATGAGATTTAGATAACTAGCCCCCTCGTGGTATACAATATATAGTGCGGACTGTACCATTTATGATTGGTACTGGATAAAACTGAATCCCTACTGCTATAAAAATAATACGTACCACGCAAAGCTAACTTTGACTAAGCAGATCCTGGAGATGAATACCAGCGACCTATTTACATATAGGTAAATATTGCACAATGTCATGTTCATTGCCAACGGGGATCGAGCCCGCGACCAATAAATAGCTCAGCAGTAAACATGAGGTGAAACTGAAGAATCTGTAATTTCTTGGACATGGATCATTTTGGGACACCAGGGAGAATTATATACTTGTCCACTTCGTCGCAAAAAAAGTTAACGTGTTATTTTCTACATAGAACTGTAGTCTCCTGACAAAATGAAAATATATAGCACGCACGTCCTTTGTTCCACCACACGTACCGAACCTAATTTAATAAACGAAACTAAAGGCCAGGTTGTATACGGACGGACAGTGCAAGTTGTAAGTAACATCATATACGGGACAACACTATCTCAGAACACGTGCCGCTATCACCGACCCGTGCGGGGAATACGACGCAGGGACGAACTTCCAACAATTAGAAGAAGGTTTTTGCCGCTACCAAGTTGCTCAATAAAAGATGGAAGGATTCGTGGTACACGCCATTATGTTGTACTCGCCCTCGCACGTCGCACTAAGCACACGACCAGTGAGGTACGTTGCACCGATGTGTCATGTCGTAAAGTTGTTGTATGCATAGTTAGATATCGATTTTACAATGCTACTCATGGGTCTCCTCACTCCTTAACTAGAAATTTAATACAATTATTGTTGCATACCTTTTTATTACATTTCCCTTCGCTTGATTTCTTCTTCTGAACAGGTCTTGTAAACAAATATCAGTACTCAAAAGAACCTACGCTTCATTAAACGTACCTATCCATATTCAGATACCTTTTAAAGTTGATAAACTCATAGTTTAGAAAGGCAGAGTTTGTTGGTGTCAATGCGATTTAAGAGAGCTAGCTAAGGGAGCGGAAATCATAATACATATATGAATCGACATTAAGAATTTGTGGAGGTAAAATCGCAGGGCATAGCCAATATCATCACCAAATCTAATATAATAGTTCCACCCCAATCCGTTACTGTGTGTACGTGTGCTACGCCACCGAGACGGATAGTAGTTACAACTTTTGCTGGCCTGTGACGTCACCCCGTGTTGCCAGCTAATATCGCTGTACATACCTGTTGCGCGCTGTATTACTGTACTCGTGTCACTTATACAGAATGTCTCAGACAACATGACAGTTGGCTTCTAGATGTTACCGGAGGGTACCTAGTGTAAAATATATCCTCATGACGATGCAGTAAAACAAATAGCCGTAAAGATAATATTTCATCAAGAATTATTGCTTTTTTATTACCTCCAAACAAGGTTTTACAGAAACTATTAATACATACATATATGACATCACGCCGACCCCTAACGTGGTAGGCAGAGGGGGCAGAGAACCAGTTCTCTCTAGACTTACATACCTCTTGCGCTTCGTCCACATTCACAATTATAAGATAAAGAAAATTAAAAAACGGAATTTTATAAATATATAGGTTTATCGGTGCTTCGGACTTTTATGGTAAAACAAGGTCATTTGTAAACTGAGTACTTTTTTAACCAACAATTATTGTTTATCATAGAATCAGTAGTAGCCTTTGTGCGAGATGACCCGAATATCGTTATCATGGCTGATGTACTCGCAGTGTTGAATAGCTCTTAGCCTAACTTACAAATTAGCATAACCATAATGACAGACGCGTCCTCTGCTATCGCTGATGTCATCGACCCTGTTATTCACATACGTCAACATTTGAGACTATTCAATGACATAACAAATAAGGAATGCAACCGAAATATCTAATCTACAGCATGGAGTTCTTCAAGAAGGGTGTGAAAAGATTCCTGCAGGGTCGGCAACGCGCGAGTGATACCCCTGGTGTTGCAAGCGTCCATAGGCGGCGGTAACCGCTTACCATCAGGCGGACCGCATGCTTGTTTGCCACCCAAGTGGTATAAAAAAAAATAATCTAAAAACTGGAAAGAGAAAAATTGGATTGGGTTCTTTGTAGGTGTAAAAAATTGTTTTAAACGGATAAACCCAATAATTATTTCTAACCGCCTAACCAGGGTCCCCGAAAGGGTAGGCAGAGATGTGTAATACCGATACACCCAAAGCGAGATTTCTTTAAGACTAGAGAGATACTCTCTCTGCCTACCTCATGAGGAGCACTGCATCAAACTCTGCATTAGTGTCTTTGCGTGCACTAATTTTAGTAACACGTGTTCCCCACCTCTGCACACTACAATTTATTATCATTGAGCCTGAATTACACGGCGATTTCGAGTTCCTATTTCATTATTGGTAATGAATGCCCGCACAAGGGCACGGCATGTCCACCATGCCACCAATGAGCATTCTCAGCTTACAATAATAGGGTATTACTTCATGATGCCATTGTATACATTCCTCTACAGCTGTTGCGTTCACAATAAAAACATGATATGGTGGTTGAGGAGATAGTAAAAACATGCTACTTACTCATACACTACCGAAGCTTAAGGGCGGTTGTTGATATTGCGGAGTACAGGAAGCGGAAATAGTGGGTTATACCTCCAAAGCAGTTTAACCACTAGTCTTACAGTTTGACAACCAGATGAAGGAGATGGAATCTCCCGTTCAAAATCTGAACTACTTGTCTGAACTTCCTTCATCTGATATTAATTCAAACGACACTCCTACTCTAACATAGCAATGGCACTGTCATCGTACTGTCTCCAAAATCAATAACGATATATGTGATATATTTTAGAGTCGTATTGGCCGAGTGTTGAGAGTAGAGAATGTTGATAGAGTACTAACGTTGTTTCTGATCATACACTGATTAATGACCTTAAAAATGCTCACATCCACGTGCTGTGCAAATCATGAAAACAAGACTAAGCTTCCACTATTATACCCGACGTTCAACTTGAGCACAACAACAAAGCATTGCATGAAGATGATCATTCGTTTAATGGGAAAATTACTGAAACTGAAAATGGTCTCATTACGTGCAGGAAACCGGAAGCTGGTTATGTTATGACGATAGGTAATGGTTTTCACTGCCACAACACTGTCCTTGGCTCGTCGCTACTGCTGGTAATTACTGTACGTAACAACCTTATCATTGTGCTAAAAATATATAAACCGTGAGCCGTGGTGGCCGAGTGGTTTGAGTAGTCACTTGCAACATAAAGATTGCAAGTTCGAATGCCGACTGTTAGCAATGAGTAGTTCTTAATACAATTCACACCACCAACTTATCGGCGAAGGAAAATAGCAACAGGAAACGTTTGAGAAGACGTGTGTAGGTAGGTAGGTATGGTTGTGTTTAAGAAAAGGCGATGGACCATCTCTGCTCGCCATCTGTCACCATCTTTGGCAGAAAGTTACCAATCATCAACTACAGGAGAGCCAGAACAGCACTTTTAATATTCTACCCGCACAGAAGATGCGAAAACATTAATATTTTCCTTAGGTACAAGACCTAATTAGAACTTATTCCCATTCACGTTCACAAACGTATGAGTTCGATACTGACACCAATTTATGCTTATCACCAGCCCAATCATAAAGAATATGCTTTTGTAACGTATCCATATTTTAACATTCAAACAATAATTGTGAACCCACAATACACCAGTTGCCTTGCCAGGAGAGGAATGTAGTTGTCCATAATAATAGCATACCGCCAATATCTGCCATTCCCGCGTTAGATAATACGAGTGACACGCTACACAAATGTGCATAGCTCGCAACCTGTGCATGTATGCAGCGGGACGGTTGTACCAAATATGTATTAACAAGGCGCTCGAGCGCCGGCCGAGGGCGGGGCGCGTACTCGGCGGTAGCGGGCGGATTTTCTCGGAAATCAAGTATTTTAGAGTTACCAATTGAATGTGTAACTTTAATAGAATTACTTTACTTTGGATATAATCAACATCATCCCGCGGTTCATCCGCTTTTAGAGATACAGGGATATGATTACTGCTCCACTTCCTTGAGATAACTTAGTACTAAATATATCAAACTATTCATGTAACTTCCCCTTCCTCTTTATTAACTCTAAATATTGGTAGAAAACAAAAAAAATCCGTTCGGAAGTTTAAAAAAAGATTTGATAACGATAAATCGCTAAATAAATTACAAGATGTTACACCCAAACATGGTTGGCTTTGAAGCAGCCCCGCTGGTTGAGCTCAAAATCCGCCTCTATCGCCAATTCTACCCGAGTGTAACCCCTACCTATGCACAGGCAGGAATATTAAAACCTACCCGCGAACGTCAGCGTGTGCGACGCGGCGTGTTGGAGGACAATTTCAAAAATTGTCACTGCTCTGTCACGGTAGCGTTCACATTGGTCGTGTACGAACAAATATCACTTCTAACATCTCCACTTTAAGATACATTTTGGAACAACATACAGGTTGTACATCAAAATACTATGGTAATTCTGGAATGACGATTTGAATATTTAGCTAATGTCAAATTGAGTGTCACAGGTAAAAACACATTTAAAGATAACATACTTTTTTCAATCAGTGTCATTGTAAATTTAATCTTATATTCCAGAGATTGAATAACATGGCACAGCTAAAAAGCATTGCATTATATGCAGTACTGTATCATACAATAACAATGTCTCGAGGAGCACATAAATCCGCACAGATGTGGCCAGCGTACCGCAGATGTACCGTGGCGGAAGTAGCACACCTCTACACGCACTGACCTCTTTACACTCTTGTTGAGCGTATAGATAGATATTTGAATTGTCCAGCAGGTATTCTTAAAGGAGTATATGTCCCATATTAGCGACGGTCATGGTTTATGTTGAACAATTAGAATTCGGGACTCTAATGTCATTATTATATGTGTATCCTAACTGGGAAAAAAACAATCCAAATCTTTATCTAAGATAATTATGCTATGGGATAAAAGGGATGCGAAGTCTCTTCATAAATTAGATCAAGGCAAGATTGTAAATCATGTATTCCGTAAGCAATAATAGTTTAGGGAAAATGTGCTCTTCCAGAAATTCTTTGTCCGTGCAGTCCAAGGCTGCAGTGGTATTGCATACGAAAGTTATCATGATTCTGAGCGCGTATCGATATGCACTCGACACAATTGGTGAATTTATTGTATTCTACGGCATGTGTGCCGCGTATCGAGTGCTGGACATATGGCACCCACCGGCGATATTGTCCTTACTAACTTATACTCACGGGGCGCTTGATGAGTGAGGAGATTACATGTTGCTACAAAAAGTGATGCGGAGTTCGCAGACAGACGGTAGTGATGGCACATGTTAACGTCTACACTCGTGTTATAAGCTACTATTTAATTTAATGAATATTTCGAACTACTTAAGTGGCAAGTCATAATACCCTAGCAACCGGTATTATACCTGTGACACTTTCAAAACCTACAAGTAAGTCCGACTCTCCAGCGTGGTATGAGACCTCTGTTTCAGATATGCTCCTCGAGACATTATTGGTAATGAGAGATACTACTTATGTTACGATGTTGCAAATAATTATTGTTACATCTTAAGGAATAAGAGCAAAATTACTTTTGGCAAAACACTTCAAGATTTATTAAAAGAACAAAAGGTCCAACTCCAAGTAAGAAGCCAGAGCTCTAATGACATTCCAAAAAAATCCTTCCAGTAAAATGTAAAAAAAAATCCAGTAAAATGTTCCGGGAAAAGGATCCAACTCTAATTCAATAGCAGGCCTATCCGAAGTGACCTGTGGAGGAACAAAAGACTTGTCGCTGGAAATATAAAGACAATTTTATATGTTTGATTCTCAAAGGTATAAAATTGCACAAACTTAATATAAATGTTTTAACTCGTTTATGAAAGACAATTTAGGATTTTACCGCCATGACGAATTCCAAAGGGGTGTCAGTAACCCCGCCTGCAGCTATGAGTAGCTTCTGAGATGAACTTGATTAAAGTTGTTTTTCTTCTTTTACAGACAGAACAACAGAACAACTACACGATGGAGGAAGATGGATTAAGACGAGAAGTAAATGAAAACAGGTTACATGCTTGGGCGTACAAAAGAAAACGTGCAATGAGGAGCCGACTAACAACAATGGAATACGCACCGAGCATCGTAATACAGACACATCTGCTTTCGTCTATGATCATTACATTAGCACGACGCGTGTTATCTCATTAGTTAGCTAAGATATATAGTCCTATATATAGAAAGGTAGTAAGTGGCCCGAACAGCCTTCGCCATGCATCACATTCAGAATTGGCTCAACAAAAAGCAAATGTAATGCATTCCCCGACAGCTCATTACTGCGAACAGATTGGGGGCCGGCGACCTGCGGGTCCACCGCTCCCGAAGGAGACGTATAGCCAACTATTACCAGGAAATCGGGGGAAACTTGAAAAGGTTTCAATTGGGTGACCTTTGAGTATAAACGAAAGGGAGGTTTGGATTTTTGCTAATCTCGGCATTGCTGAATGAACGTGTGCGAACCGTTCATTCAGCAATTACAGTATATTGAATAAAAAAAAACTATACCATCTGCTAGCTGCGGTACTTGATCTCACC
>JACCPG010007777.1:0-18489 GCA_016069955.1 Drepana arcuata
CTAAGTAAATAATTTTCCAATTGTATATTTTTGTTTACATTACTGAACAAACTTAACTGCGTTATAGCGATTTCACTAATGAGACTGCGAGTAAACACATAAAAATAAATCGAACTGTACCGGAGTCGGGAAAATAGCAAACATTATTATACTGGCTTTATTTATACGATTGACTTCAAAGGTTTCCGGTTTCTTATTATATTGTAATATTCAAAGCAAAAATAAAAGAACCGAATGTTACTTCTTTGAATTTCCTAATAAGTAAGCAGGTTTTCTCGCATTCCTTGGAAACTCTTCAGGTTTTGTTATGTTCACTGAAACTCGCTCGACTGAATGTTTTAATGCAATTACCCGTGCGGTATTCAAAGAGAAATCCGTCAAAAAATAAAGGTAGAAAAATTAATTCAAGCTTACATTCAATTTCATACATAAATTATTAATAAATACTATTTGGTTGTTACTATTTAACTATTAAGCGACTACACTGATCATAATAAAATGTGACTAGGAGTGTTAAAAAAACTACTCATTGTAAGTAAGAATGTGAATCCAACACAAAGGCATATTCTAATGATTAAAATAATGTTTGATTCTCTTAATTGTTCTACTAAAAATACTGTATTTAATTGTTATAAAATATTGCATAGTACTTGTTAACTACGGACAATACCGCATGCCAATATCCCATAGTCGCACGCGCGATTCAAACACTATGTACAATTTAAACAAACCGTGTTCTGGCGAATAAATTATTTCATCTTATTTAATTTGAAAGATATTCGTAAGTCTAAATTGGTATGGTACTTATTATTTATTAAATTCCAAGAGCAAAATTGCGTTCATAAGCCTATAATCGTAACAGCGATATCGCACGCTTCAATTGGAACACGAATTTAACCCTCAAACAATACGTATTCTAATTTCGCCCCTTCCAACCGTTCTTACATTATTATTCTCCAAAGAAAGCTAATAATAACACAGTGTCAAAGCCGGAGCGGTGCATTAATCCGTTATCCCCCACAATAACCCCACCATGGTGTATTATTAAGCTATTAACACTCCCGTCACGTTCGTGGAGGTTATTGAAGGAAAACATTGTGTCAAAAGTACCCTTTCTTGCCTCCGCCTGACAGTTGACATACACAATACACAAATTAAAGCAGTAGCCACGTATTTATTTTACTGTGATATCATTTATTAATATACTGATTAAGAACCGTGGGGGACGAATTCAATTTTTAGGTACAGTGATTAATCACACCAGGAGCTTTACGGTCGGTACAACGAGTAAAAAGCTGCATACGTTTTAAAAGAACGTCAAAGAGACGGCGTTCTGTCATGTTGTCATCTAAAATATTAGGGTATTAGATACCTCTGCTTAACTACCCGTTAGGGAAATCTTATGGGAAGCTATTAATACACTGGAGTATGACTTTACTACAGAATAAGAATACAAGAGCTTTATTGCAAATGTTTTCACAGGGAAAACTTATACCGTATAATTTTAAGCATGTATTACAACAGTAATTTTGACGAGACGTGGAATTTTTTTTTAGATATTTTTGGGCAGTTTGAAAAATTTAATTATATTTACGATATAATTAAATGGCTAGTTTTAGTACTTGTGAAATAATTCCCGTTGCCATAAATTTTCACATAAATAGTACTGCTTGATTTTGTGTATTGTGGCTATGATACTTGGAGAGTCGTTTTGCCTTATGCTGTTAAGGATATTTAGAAAATGAAATTATTAATTTTAAGTCATTTTATTTAATGATTATTTTTATACCACACAGGTGGCAAACGACCATGCTGTTCGCCTTGATACATGTTAAATATATCTCCGGCGGTAATTGTATATAAATTGTTATTATTATCGATCAAACATCATAACAAGTCCTCCACGAAGTAGGCAGAGAGAGTAGGGAGCCAGCTCTCTCTATTCATCGTCTTTTAAAACATGCTCGCCGGGTTGGAGTACTATTGACGTTCCTGTACTATGTATTCAAATTAAAAGGGGAATTCTTCGGACACAGCTAGTTAATAGAATACGAATACTAAAAGATACTAAAATCGCTGTAGTTCTCACACGCGTTAACAGACATTCAGATCAAAGGGTATTCAAAGCAGCTCGTTTCTCCGTGTCACCAGTTTCCCGATTGGGAGTAAACGTTGTAATTGAAAACATACATACATGCATATCATCACGCCGAGTCCCTAAAGGGGTAGGCAGAGTGAATAGAGCGCCAGTTCTCTCTAGACTTACATAGCTTTCGCTTCGTCCACATTCATCAGTCTCTTCATAATGCTCGCCGATTTCGAGTACTCTTGACGTTCCCGTCTCGGAGTGTCCGATCGATTTGATATAAGTAATATATCCTCACGCCTTCCCACAAGGGTCCCCGAAGGGGTAGATAGAGGTGTATAGGTAATACCCACACACCCACTTTCCGCCAGAGGTATATTAGGTGCCAACGTGACAGATGGCGAGTCCATCGCCGTTACTCCAGCACGACTATACATACGCCTTTGAATTTCTTCTCAGACGTATGCAGGTTTCCTCTCGATGTTTTCCTTCACCGTAAAGCTCGTGGTGTGACTAATCACTGTACTTAAGTTCAGAAAAACTCATTGGTACAGTCGGAATTCGAACTTGATATAAGTAGTTGTCTTATTTTGCCTCGTCTTGTTGAAAAAATGTTGGCATGTCCATTGTCGTCTTTAAATTTATTCTCAAACGCAAGCAGCTGGTATTACTTCACTTCACTTCAGAAGAACTAATTGGTTCAGTTAGAATCCCAACTTGCAATCTTTGTGTGGTAAGCAATTCGAACCACTCGGCCACCATGGCACTTAACAACATTTAACAATATTTACAAAGACATGTGCAAAACTAACAACTTGCTAACTATTCATGGAATTTTTGAACTTTTTATACAAAAATTAACGATGACGAGGATATGTGGAATGTTCTTCAATACCCAAAATACATACAAGCATTCAATGTATACAAGCATTCATTTTTATTAATTAAGTTTAAGTGCGTCATAAACCTATTCATTTTGCGGATGCATATCCAATCGATTCGGTTCAGCCTCAGACACGACTTAACATAAGCACTTTGTTTGCTTTTCAGATATGTTTGGTTTGTAAATTGTATTTTCTTTCCTGTAAGCACTTTATTTCTCTGCTAATTCTCTCTAGACTTACAGTCTTCTTACTCCTCATCCACATTCATTTGTCTCTTCTGCAATGCTCGCTTGCTTCGGAAGATCTTGACATTTCTATTCTTGCGTGTCCGATCGACTTTATCTAGGTAGTTGGAAAGTGGTTTTCCTCTGCCTCTTCATCCAGGTTCTTTTGCATGAGATTTCTGTTCCGTCAATCTTTAGTCGACACATATCGAAACCAACGAAGCATGCCTAGATTCGTCTTTCACTTAAGTTGCTAACCAGCTAACCAGGTAAGCTAACTCCGTTACAATAATCAAATAGCTATTTCAAAGAACCATTTTGTTCTCACTAAGGGCGATATCCAGTCGGAGTACAGAGAAGACCATGGTTCTATTACATCAAGGCAAGAGTAAGGTAATGATATTGAGGGCAGTCGTATTCCTAATCCTCCCCAGTCTTTGTATCTTAAGTTATTTACTGATCTATCTTAGCTTCCGTGCTGATTGTAGAGAAAGAATTCTTTGATCCACAGCTATATGTTTTTCCTGTTGACAACCTTCTTTTGTGTTAGCGAAAAACAATAATGAAGGGACAAAACTCCAGTTTAATACCCAAGCTAAAAAGCTTGTTATTCGGTTGAATGTTTACGAAAAAGGTGTTTATTCATCATGCCTTGTTTCCAAAAAAACTTTAAATTTTTTTAAAATTACTAAAAGCCGTGGTGGCCGAGTGGTTCGAGCAGCTGCCTGCGACGCAAAGGTCGCAAGTTCGAATCCCGACTGTACCAATGAGTTTTTCTGAACTTAAGTGCAGTGATTAGTCACCCCACGAGCTTTACGGTGAAGGAAAACATCGAGAGGAAACCTGCATACGTCTGAGAAGAAATTCAAAGGCGAATGTATAGTCGTGCTTGAGTAACGGCGATGGACTCGCCATCTGTCACGTTGGCACCTAATATACCTCTGGCGGAAAGTGGGTGTGTGGGTATTACCTATATATATACTAATAGTTACCTTAATCAGAACATATAATTCCCTTGTCTATAACACTAATCAATTTGATTTGATTTTGTTGTTATTATTATGGTACTAGAGACTGATGAGAGACTGATGTGGATGTGGACTAAGCGAAAGAGGTATGTAAGTCTAGAGAGAACTGGCGCTCTATACTCTCTGCCTACCCCGTTAGGGACTTGGTGATGATATATATGTATGTATTATGGTACATCCCACTGCTGGGCCAAAATTTCCAAAAGGAGATATTTTATTGGCGGCGTTACTGAATTAATTTTTGGCTCTTTTTTTTCAAAAGGTATAAGTCATTGCATTGCAAATATCAGACATCTTTTTTTCTCATGGACATGGTCAACTTTTCAAGCCTGACGTGTTATCATTCAGCGGGAAATTATTTATCATAACATTAAAAAGAAATGGCTTAGAAGTTCACTGGCCATATTTTTTTTCTCAAATGCAGGATACTTGGTTCTCATACATAGTTTAAGGTATACTTAGCCCGTGGCATGATGAATATCTATACATACAGAAAAAATCCTTGGTTGAGTTGGGGTTCGAACTTGTAATTTTTGCATTGCAGGCGACTCAAAGCAATCCCCCACCACGGCTCTTAACAGGTTTATAATAAATATATCCTCACGCCTTCCCACAAGGGTCCCCGAAGGGGTAGGCAGAGGTGTATAGGTAATACCCACACACCCACTTTCCGCCAGAGGTATATTAGGTGCCAACGTGACAGATGGCGAGTCCATCGCCGTTACTCAAGCACGACTATACATACGCCTTTGAATTTCTTCTCAGACGTATGCAGGTTTCCTCTCGATGTTTTCCTTCACCGTAAAGCTCGTGGTGTGACTAATCACTGTACTTAAGTTCAGAAAACTCATTGGTACAGTCGGGATTCGAACTTGCGACCTTTGCGTCGCAGGCAACTGCTCGAACCACTCGGCCACCACGGCTCTCATGATCACGATGTGTAAAAATGTATACAATGTAAAGGCATAATTTTATTGAGTAATTTATAAAGGCTGTTTTGATTATAATCGACATATTTTATATGTATTATAATATACTAGCGACCTGCCCCGGCGTCGCTATGTAATGTTAAGTACAAGATTAAAATAGTTACTGTGGGTTAACCTTTAGAGATTATTTATTTATTTACACACACCTTAACATCCTTACAGTAGGTATACCAATATGATGTTAAAAGAAAATTATAATAATAATTTATAACATTAATAAACTAATTTACAATATAACAAAATACACTTTAAAAACTTATATATTATCAAATAGTTTCTAAGAATTTTCTAACTGTTTCTGCGAGTTTCGGGATATATATATATATGAGTTTCGGGATATCTGGGAGATAAGATATCATTACTTGTACTATTTTATCGAGCTTTTTAAGATATACAATTCCGTATGCATTAATTTGATCTATCTCATAAGGTTTGGCCAGAGTTTGCGATTTAAACGCACAAAAAATTTTTGTTACGACATCACATTACAATTCTTTAAAAGTGTTCGCTTTTCTGTACTTATGTATGTACGTATTATCATATAAACCATAATAATATAATATAATTTATATCCTCACGCCTTCCCACAGGGGTCCTTTACCTACTATGCAGTATAGGTATTTTATTAAATATTTTATTAAACCATCCTCTTGATAAGTTTATCTATTGCTGAAAACTTCATTAAAATCAGTGGAATAGTTTAAAAGACCTAAGCTAACAGACAGCTATAGCGATTTCATTTTATACTATGTAAAGATAAACATATATATATATATATGAAAAAATACAAGACATAGACGGAGCATTAAATTCTTTTATTACATGCATTCATACATATCATGTTGATTTCTTTTTAGGGTAGATAGAGATGGTAAATTGCCGGGTCTCTCTAGGCTAACATACCTCTTTCACTTCATCCACATTCATTATACATGCTTGCTCCCCGGTTTGGACGTTCATACGTGAAAGTTTTTATTTCCCGTCGAACCAACATCTTTTCTTAGCTTCACCAGTAAGCAGATAATGCTTCTTAATGATGTCTGCGGCCTTTTCACCAATCATGAGAGTGGGACCATTAGTGTTTCCTCCAGTAGTGGATGGCATAACACTAGCATCAGCAACCCTCAGTCCTGTGACGCCAAAGACCCGCAAATTACTATCTACAACTGATCCCATAGGGCAAGATGATACTACATGATAGATGGAAGTCATCATACAAAGGTTATAGCAACGCCAAAATATGTCATTCTCCAAACCAGTACATTGACACCCCTTAGGTATTATTAATTTTGCATTAACACTTTGAAAGAACGAAGAGTTCTCAACGCGTAGAAAATCCTTAACATACTTGATGTGATTCTTCAAATCAATGTCTTTTGAGTAGTATCCAATGTCTATTAATGGGTGTGCTTTAGGGTCCGAATTATTGAGCAAAACATGCCCTGTTGATTCCGGATAAAGATGGCAGACATAACTCAATAAGACTTCACTGCCATTCGTTTGTTTACTGATATCTTCGCATATTTGATCCTCGTACCCAAGAAAATAAGAACAAAAAAGTAGTAGCATATCTGGATCATTTATAACGAAACTTTGTAATTCATAATCGGGATAATTTTTGCCACATTCATCTAGAGTAACGAACCCCGTCAATAACGGTAATGGGACTTTGTGGGGATCTTCAGCCTTGGGTGGTTTCGATTTTCCCATTTTATGGAATAAAGTAACGACGGCATGGTCCTGAATCTTTTGCCCAACTGGTAGATTTGAGACAACATCGATTTTATTCTTCAGCAAATGTGTTTTTGGGCCGATTCCCGATAACATTAAAAGTTGCGGAGTATTAATTACTCCAGCTGACACGATAACTTCTTTACTTGCTTTAAATGTTTTGATTTTATCACTATTCATAACGTTAACACCAATAGCCTTTTTGTTTTTGTCAAAAAGTATTTTAGTAACGAGAGAATTTTTCAAAACGTAAAGATTAGGGCGATCTTTAGCCCGTGAAAGGAAGACATACGCGCTGCTTTGCCTAACGCCGTCACCTACATTAACCATAGAAGGAGAATAACCTAAGGGGTTATTGCCATCTGTATCCAGCACTATTCTATTACCAACTTCTGAGAGTGCGTTGTAATATTTAACCAGATCTTTGGAATATTGCTTTTGGAGCTTTAAATATCCATTTCTTCCATAATCAAAACCACCCGGTGTGTTATGTATCTTGTTATCTAGCAATTGTTCATTTTTTATGAAGTATGGGAGCACGTTGTCCCAATTCCAACAGGTGTCGTTGCTCAATACAGCCCAAGTGTTGTAGTCATGAAAGTTTGCTCTAGTATAGTAAAGGTAGTTATTAGAGCTGCAGCCACCGAGCATTTTTCCTCTAGTTACAGCGAAATTTTTATTCTTATGACGCTGGAATGTGTAGCCGTTGTCTTGGGTTGTATAGTTCCAGTCATAGTCCGATTTTTGAAGGTAAGGGAACAAGCCAGGCAACTGAAAAATTAAAAATTCGCGGTTTCACACTGTTTTCGCCTAAAATTTAATTCTTTTCATCGTTTTTAAAAAAAAAATATCTTTCCGTATTACTCGGTAATAATTTAGCTTTCCAACGGTGAAACAATACTTTTAAAATCGGTTGAGCACTTTTGTTATTAATCATTACAAGCAAACTAATAATCTAATCTTTGTTCTTTGTACTAATATTTTTAGTTTGGATAAACGCAAGTGGAAAATACAAGAACTTTATCAAACATTATTAAATGGTTTGGTTTTAGGTCAAGAGTAGGTCTAAAAGTTTGGTGCTAACTGCCTAACCCATAAGGGTTTCGGTGTGATGATATTATGTAGGTATCATTTTTACCAGAGATTCCACGGGTGGGTCATTTCCAGCTTCTATGAGCAGGACCTTCCAGTCTTTGACCTCAGTCAGTCGGTTGGCAATCACGCATCCGGCCGAGCCAGCTCCTACTATTATGAAATCAAACCCCGTTCCATCTAAAAAATATTCATGGATTATGTAAGTGCTATATCATACAATACCTATGTAACCCGTGCTGGCCAAGTGGTCTGAGAAGTTGCCTACAAAACAAATATTGCAATTTCATATTCGTCACACCATGCGCTTTACGCTGAAGGAAAATATGGGAAATTCTCATACGTTTGAGCAGGAATTCTAAGGAGTACAGATGGCGAGTCCGTCGCCTTTTCCCAATACATTCTTCTTAAACTTATAGAGGTTTTCTCACGTGGCTTTCCTTCACCGTAAAGCACACGGTGTCATAAACCACTGTGTACTTAACTTAATTTCAGAATACTTTCAGAATGACGTTAGAAAAAGCTAGAAACAAATGACTTACTCGGCAAATCTGCTGGTTCGGGGAATATATACGAGGTTAATTGCAATGAAGCCAATACATTAAGAGCAAGTTGGACGTTAATAAATTTTGATATCACCGATGAAATACTCATGGTGGCTTTATATCATTAATATTTTAGGTATTTTCAATTATAAAGAAACGTAAACTAGAATAGTCACCACGGGAAAATGAATTATGACTGAGTATTGAACATGAAATGCGCTAGCCTTTAAAAGAAATTATTCATATCATTTCGTTATGGTTATTACCATAACCAAACAAAATTATTTGCGTCTTACTTCAATTGAATGTTGATTTTTGTCAATTGAATAAATAAAAAATTGTTCAATGAAACAATTTACATACATATACATATCATCACGCCAAGTCCCTAACGGGGTAGGCAGAGAGTATAGAGCGCCAGTTCTCTCTAGACTTACATACCTCTTTCGCTTCGTCCACATTCATCAGTCTCTTCATACATGCTCGTCGGTTTCGAGTACTCTTAACGTTCCCGTCCTTCAGAGTCCGATCTATTTGATCCAGGTAGTTGGAAGTTTTTAGTAGTTTTTTATTTATAATTCTTAATATCTGTATCATTAGGTTTATGCGTAAACGCAGAATGTATCTATTCTCCATTGGATACACATCGGAGCTATTGCGGGGACAGTGTGAATTTCATAATGATATTAAAGACTATGCCGCTTCAGAGGCCGCCTATCATGTTGTTCCTCATGGACTCATTTCATTCATTGTCCTAAAAGATTTTTCTACTACTACGATGATATCTGTAGCTTAATATTTAGTACGTTACTATAAGTGTCCCATGCGCTGAATAAAAGATTTGTGATTTATTTGGTAAATTATGGACGCTTACAGCACCAACGGAATTGCTTGTGTTTTCCACTGCAAGTATCTTTTTAACACTTACGAATGTAATATTCTATACTATGCAAGGAAGCCTCAACGGGAAGTTAATTATACTGAGTGTCCGCGGAAGGTACTTATCCTATTTTGAAATGGCTCAATATATTCAAGCCATGATGACGGGGTGGTGTAATTGCAACTTGCAAAGTTTAGACTGTTAGTTCAAGCCGGGTGTTCACCAAGGAAATTTCTGCAATTGCCGATAAATTCACACTACTTTATTTATAATATATAATATATCCTCACGCCTTCCCACAAGGGTCCCCGAAGTGATAGGCAGAGGTGTATAGGTAATACCCACACACCCACTTTCCGCCAGAGGTATATTAGGGGCCAACGTGACAGATGGCGAGTCCACCGCCGTTACTCAAGCACGACTATACATACGCCTTTGAATTTCTTCTCAGACATATGCAGGTTTCCTCTCGATGTTTTCCTTCACCGTAAAGCTCGTGGTGTGACTTGGTACAGTCGGGATTCGAACTTGCGACCTTTGCGTCGCAGGCAATTGCTCGAACCACTCGGCCACCACGGCTTTTTTTATTTATTTATTTATTTTTTATTTTATTTAAAAATATGCGGAGTAACGATATTAGATCGAATCCGCAATGAAGAGATTCGCAAATCAACTGGCGTGAATGAGGGCGTGATTGTAAAGATGAAGAAAGGCATGTTACGGTTGGTTTGGACACATAGAAAGGATGAGTGAAGAAAGATTGACGAAACAGATATACAAAGCAAAAGTGTGTGCAAGAAGAGGCAGAGGAAGGCCACGTTCCAACTACCTGGATCAAATAGATCGTTATTTGTTTTATTTATACGTTAAGAGTACTCGAAACCGACGAGCATGTATGAAGAGACTGATGAATGTGGACGAAGCGAAAGAGGTATGTAAGTCTAGAGAGAACTGGCACTCTATATTCTCTGCCTACCCCGTTAGGGACTTGGCGAGATGATATGTATGTATGTAGTTTGTGTGGTTTAAATTATGGTTTTATTTTTATTTTAATTATGTAGTTCGAGCTGAATATTTATCTATTCTCTCTTATAGCAATATTTTTTTATATTTTTTTTCTTAATGGTTACAGTAACAGTCTTATTATTGACAGATAATATATCTCTGTGCGAGATACTCTTATTACTGCTTGCCACGAAGCACCTCGATTAGGCGACACGAGCTCTCATAAAAAAGATGGCGGACTTCTGGCGATTGTGCTAGTATAATTTAATTGTATATTTTTTCTAAACGTATGGACAGTGATAAATCACACCACGAGCTTTACTTGAAGGAAAACATCGTGATGTTTCTTTCCCACTAGGGACCCGGCAGAGGCAGAGGTGTAACAAAACCAACATTCAAAAGCAGTCCGCCACAACGGCTCTTTATAGGTTTATATATGAAAACGACTACAAAGTAGTAATAATTTTATTGATTTACATACATACATATCAAGTCAATTCCTTCTCAGGGTAGATCGAGATGGTAAATTGCCGGGTCTCTCTAGACTAACCAACCATGTTCACTTCATCCACATTCATTATACATGCTTGCTTGCCGGTTTGGACTACTGACGTTCATACGTGAAAGTTTTTATTTCCCGTCGAATCAATATCATTCTTGGCTTCACCAGTAAGCAGATAATGCTTCTTAATTATATCTGCGGCCTTTTCACCAATCATGAGAGTGGGACCATTAGTGTTTCCTCCAGTAGTGGATGGCATAACACTAGCATCAGCAACCCTCAATCCTGTGACGCCAAAGACCCGCAAATTACTATCTACAACTGATCCCATAGGGCAAGATGATACTAAATGATACCCGGAAGACATCATACAAAGGTTAAAGCAACGCCAAAATATGTCATTCTCCAAACCAGTACATTGACATCCTTGAGGTATTATTAATTTTGCATTAACACTTTGAAAGAATGAAGAGTTCTCAACCCGTAGAAAATCCTTCACATATTTGATGTGATTCTTCAAATCAATGTCTTTTGAGTAGTATCCAATGTCTATTAATGGGTGTGCTTTAGGGTCCGAATTATTGAGCAAAACATGCCCTGTCGATTCTGGATAAAGATGATAGAGAGTACTCAATAAAACTTCACTGTCGTTAGTTTGTTTACTGATATCTTCGCATATTTGATCCTCGTACCCAAGAAAATAAGAACAAAAAATTAGTACCATATCTGGATCATTTATAACGAAACTTTGTAATTCATAATCGGGATATTTTTTGCCACATTCATCTAGAGTAACGAACCCCGTCAATAACGGTAATGGGACTTTGTGGGGATCTTCAGCCTTGGGTGGTTTCAATTTTCCCATTCTATGGAACAAACTAACGACGGCATGGTCTTGAATCCTTTCCCCAACTGGTAGATTTGACAGAACATCGATGTTCTTCTCCCGCAAATGTGCATGCGGGCCGATTCCTGACAACATTAAAAGTTGCGGAGAATTAATCACTCCAGCTGACACGATTACTTCCTTACTTGCCCTAAACGTCTTAAGCTTATCACTATTCATTACATTTACACCAATAGCCTTTTTGTTTTTGTTAAAAAGTATTTTAGTAACGAGAGAATGTTTCAAAACATAAAGATTAGGGCGATCTTTAGCCCGCGAAAGGAAGGCATACGCGCTGCTTTGCCTAACGCCGTCACCTACATTAACCATAGAAGGAGAATAACCTAAGGGGTTATTGCCATCTGTATCCAGCACTATTCTATTACCAACTTCTGAGAGTGCGTTGTAATATTTAACCAGATCTTTGGAATATTGCTTTTGGAGCTTTAAATATCCATTTCTTCCATAATCAAAACCACCCGGTGTGTTATGTATCTTGTTATCTAGCAATTGTTCATTTTTGATGAAGTATGGGAGCACGTTGTCCCAATTCCAACAGGTGTCGTTGCTCAATAAAGCCCAAGTGTTGTAGTCATGAAAGTTTGCTCTAGTATAGTAAAGGTAGTTATTAGAGCTACAGCCACCGAGCATTTTTCCTCTAGCTACAGCGAAATTTTTTTCCTTGTGATGCTGGAATGTGTAGCCGTTGTCTTGGGTCGTATAGTTCCAGTCATAGTCCGATTTTTGAAGGTAAGGGAACAAGCCAGGCAACTGAAAAATACACTTGATCTTAAACATAATATATGTACAATTTTAATTCATTGGTCTTTTTTATATACATACAACAAAGAAATCAATTCTTTTTGTAATACAACCTATATTATTCTTGGGAAATGTAGCGTTCCAACGGTTAAATAACTTATAAAATCGTTTGAGTAGTTTTTGAGTAAAATCGTAACAAAAACCTGCATACGTCTGAGAAGAAATTCAAAGGCGTATGTATAGTCGTGCTTGAGTAACGGCGATGGACTCGCCATCTGTCACGTTGGCACCTAATATACCTCTGGCGGAAAGTGGGTGTGTGGGTTATTACTTATATACCTCTGCCTACCCCTTGTGGGAAGGCGTAACAAAAACATATAATCTATAGTTTCCTTTTCATAATATAAGTTTAGATAGACGTAAGTGACGAATATAAATCGCAAATTAAAAAAATACACGAACGTATTTCAAGCCAAGTCCCTAACGTTAGGGACTTGGCGTGATGATATGTATGTATGTATTATTTCAAGCCATACAGGTTATTAAATGTTTTGTTTTAGGCCAAGAGCTATGTTGGTCTAGAGATTTGGTTCTGTGTACTCTTTCTGCCTAACCCTTAAAGGTTTCGGCGTGGTTACATTATGAAGGTATAGTTTTTACCAGATTATTATTATTATTTTTACCAGAGATTCCACGGGTGGGTCATTCCCAGCTTCTATGAGCAAGATCTTCCAGTCTTTGACCTCAGTCAGTCGGTTGGCAATGACGCATCCGGCCGAGCCAGCTCCTATTATTATGAAATCAAACACCGTTCCATCTAAAAAATATTTATGAATTATATAAGTGATATTATTATAAAAGCCGTGGTGGCCGAGTGGTCCGAGTAGTTGCCTCCAACACAAGATTGCAGGTTAATATCCCAACAGTACCAATGTGTTTTTCTGAAGTTAAGTACAGTGATTAGTCACACCACCAGCTTTACGGTGAAGGAAAACATTGAGAGGAAACCTGCATACGTTTGAGAAGAATTTTAAAGATTCAAGTCTATCTGACACGTTGACACCTAAAATATTATATCTCCGGCGAATAGTCTGTGTGTGTGGGTACTATCTACAAGCCCTTCGAATACCCTATTGGAAAGGTGTGGAGGCTTTTCATGATAACTACCCTGTCTGATGCCATCGCCGTTTCCTAATACGTTTTTTTTTAAACTATACAAGTTTTCTCAAGAGGTTTTCCTTCATCGTAAAGCCACTGTGCTTAACTTCAGTTTAGAAATATTTTTACGGTTACCACGTAACTACTTTTAGTACGACTTTAGAATAAAATAATAGAATAGAATATTTAGAATAGTCCGTAGCCAAGTAACACAATTTATTATGTTGTGTTCCTACGCGGTGAATAAGGTTTCCAGTAATGAGCTCCTTGGGAGGAGGGGGGATTGTTGTATTGTGTTGGCAGCAGAGGGATCAGTCTCATTATGCTGCCAACACAGTACATCTCCGAACACAGAGTGGCAACGCGCAAGTGATACTTCAGTATCGTGAGCGTAAATAGGCTGTGGTAACCATTTTCCATCGGGCCGTATGCTTGTTAGCCACTCTTGTTGTATAAAAAAAAAAGCAAGAAATAAATTACTTACTCGGCACATCTGCTGGTTCGGGGAATATATACGAGGTTAATTGCAGTGAAGCCAATACTTTAAGAGCAAGTTGGACGTTAATAAATTTTGATATCACCGATGAAATACTCATAGTGGCTTGATATTTATATTTTCATGTTGTCAATCGTGGAAAAAAGTAAGCTAGAGTAGAGACTGAGTATCGAGCAAGAATATAAACCTCTTTTAATAAAATGCAGGTGGTAACTAACTACCACTGTTAGCGTTGTAATTCAATTGTAACAGAGTTTTATCAACTGAATAAATAAAGATAGTACGTAGACTGACGTAGTGGTACGAGCCGGAATGTAGACTTGGTATCGTCTAACATATTGGATCGTTCCAATTAGTTCAATTTACATACATAGGGCGTTCAATGTTCATTTTTTTAAATTATTATTCTAAATTACTATCTGAGTATAATAATAATTATACCTGGGACAATTGCACACAAATTGACCTAGTCCCAAAGTAAGCAAAGCTTGTGTTATGGTAACTAGACAACGATATATTTACTTATATACATAGATATATACATAAATACATAGGACATCCAAGACTAAGGTACAAATACTCGTGTTCATCACACAAATATCTGCCCTCAGCGGGATTCGAACCCGCGACCTCAAGTTTCGCAGTCAGGAGCTCCAACCACTAGACCAGACGGTCGTCTCAATATGGTGCACAGAACGTATTGTCACTTGTTTCAATTGAGCTGTTGTGGGGACAGTGACAGTGTCATATGACGTTAAAGCTTCAGAAGTGAAGCGTAAGCGTCTATCATTCATTCTTATGGACTCTTTCATTAATTCTCCTTACAGGTTTTTTCTTGGAATCGATTGAATTTCTTCTTCAACGTATGCAGGTTTCCTCTAAATGTTTTCTTTCACCGTAATTTCGTAAATTATTATAAGTGTGTCTGATCACTGTATTCGAGTGAAAAAAGCCATTGGTACAGTCGGGATTCGAACTTGCTAAGCGTTGCAGAAAACTACTTGAAGCACTCGGCCACCACCACAGCTCTATATAAATAAAATTAAAATATATATAGTATCCTCATATCCTCACGCCTTCCCTCAAGGGTCCCCGAAGGGGTAGGCAGAGGTGTATGAGTAGTACCCACACACTCACTTTCCGCCAGAGATATATTTCAGGTGCCAACGTGACAGATGGCGAGTCCATCGCCGTTACTCAAGCACGACTATACATACGCTTTTGAATTGCTTCTCAGACGTGTGCAGGTTTCCTCTCGATGTTAAAATATCCTCTGATAAAAAATACAAGTTATAATATTCACGTTAAGTACGTTAAGAGCCGTGGTGGCCGAGTGGTTCGAGCAGTTGCCTGCGACGCAAAGGTCGCAAGTTCGAATCCCAACTGTACCAATGAGTATTTCTGAACTTAATTACAGTGATTAGTCACACCACGAGCTTTACGGTGAAGGAAAACATCGAGAGGAAACCTGCATACGTCTGAGAAGAAATTCAAATATGCGTATGTATAGTTGTGCTTGAGTAACGGCGATGGACTCGCCATCTGTCACGTTGGCACCTGATATACCTCTGGCGGAAAGAGAGTGTGTGGGTATTACCTATACACCTCTGCCTACCCTTCGGGGACCCTTGTGGGAAGGCGTGAGGATATATTTATATATTATTCACGTTTTCATTTACAAGAGACGACACAAGTGAAAACACCACATCTCACACTCTCCGATCATTCGACAAATCACATTACAAAGGATGGAGCTTAGAAAGCGAGCAACATTTTAATGAACGCAGTTTAACCAAAAGGTGTTGGATTACGCAATGTGTTTCAAGACGCTTAATCTCATAGAATGTTCGCTAACAAGCACGAGTTTGATATTACAGAAACCGATTCCACATATAAAAGCTCTGAACAATTAACAAAGCAACGTATAATTATGTTCTGGAACCCGGTGTGGCTACAAAAGCTCTTTCGCTTTATGGGTTGTAATGGGACCGATTTTCCAACCACGCTTTTGCTTTGCCCATGCGTGTTTCCTACCTGAATAAAGAGTGGCGTGTGACACCCCTAATCAAATTGTTGTTGTATGCCTACTTAGAACGTACTGTAAAGTAATACTTAGTAGAAATAATGTTCCGTTTGTTGGCATTAAACTTGATGCATTTTTTTTAAATATAATAATAAATAATATATCCTTCCCACAAGGGTCCCCGAAGGAGTAGGCAGAAGTGTATAGTTAATACCCACACACCCACTTTCCGCCATAGGTATATCAGGTGCCAACGTGACAGATGGCGAGTCCATCGCCGTTACTCAAGCACAACTATACATACGCCTTTGAATTTCTTCTCAGAAGTACGCAGGTTTCCTCTCGATGTTTTCCTTCACCGTAAAGCTCGTAGTGTGACTAATCATTGTACTTTAGTTCAGAAAAACTCATTGGTACAGTCGGGATTCGAACTTGCGACCTTTGCGTCGCAGGCAACTGCTCGAACCACTCGGCCACCACGGCTTTTTATTTTGTAATTGCGCTTTATTCTTACTAATGCTTCTGTTCATCCAAATATAAATACATACATACTTACATACATATAATCGCGCCCATTCCTCGGGGCGTAGGCAGAGAGAGTTGCACTCTCTAGACTTACAGACCGCATTGACTCATAGAATATAAATTAATCATGAGAATCAGCATTGCTATCCAGCGTGGCAATGCTGCTAGTCTTCTTGGCACGTTGCCTCGGGATACCGATTTGGGACAAATATTTTATCTGTAAGTAGTTAGTTTCAACTGTTCTTTGTAAATATTATTAATTGTTGTTATTGTAAATAAACCATGAGAATATTTACATCATTGATGAGTGTGACTTTATGATTAATTTTGTAGGGGTCTGTAGTAAACTAGTTTCGCTATGTTCGTCTGTCCGTCAGCGGGTTAGCTCAGAGACCCTTGGAACTACAGAGCTGTAATTTGGTAGGTATGCTATTACATATTAACAGCGCCGGCAAAGTTGTGAAGTAAAATCATTAACCACTTCTTTTTTCATGTAAACACATAAATCGGGGACAAAAATGTAATTTGCATATCTGTGTGTTGTGGCACCTGATGTGTGGCATGTCGTTAGATGGCTTATTAAAAAATAATAGGGGTGTATTAAGAACACTCTTAGGGTTCCATTTGCAAAATATTAAGTCAAAGCTTAAATTTTAGTTAGAGTCATGTGTTCCCTCTACCAGCTAAGATGCTGTTTATAGATAAATGTAAAAAATTGGGTTGGCGGCGCTGTACGTTTGGTGTTTATGTACAAGTATCTATAGGCTGCGATAACCGCTTCCCTTCAGGACGCATTTATGACACCTAATTGGCAAAAAAAGCACACGATGCGATAAATGAATTCGTTATGACTATTTGTTTAATATATGAGCTCCTTATATTTATAACGCCTATTATATAGATTTAAATATGTGATGATGAGATGAGCCGTGGTGGCCGAGTGGTTCGAGCAGTTGCCTGCGACGCAAAGGTCGCAAGTTCGAATCCCGACTGTACCAATGAGTTTTTCTGAACTTAAGTACAGTGATTAGTCACACCACGAGCTTTACGGTGAAGGAAAACATCGAGAGGAAACCTGCATACGTCTGAGAAGAAATTCAAAGGCGTATGTATAGTCGTGCTTGAGTAACGGCGATGGACTCGCCATCTGTCACGTTGGCACCTAATATACCTCTGGCGGAAAGTGGGTGTGTGGGTATTACCTATACACCTCTGCCTACCCCTTCGGGGACCCTTGTGGGAAGGCTTGAGGATTATATATATATTAAATATGTAGAAAAAATAATAATAATAATATCTTTGTGCAAGATCACTGTGACCAATCAATTTATATTGGAAGAGCCGATTCTCCTGGCACAGGTATTTTTATACTTAATAGGAGAATACAGTTTGTAAAAAATCATATGTATCGTATTCTTTTGAAATGCAATAAACATTATTATTATTATTATTATTAAACATTATTACGAGAATATTTATCCATCGCGTCCACTTCATGATAGCACCAAAATTTTCGAGTTACCAAAAAAAAAACCTAACAGTATTAATTTATAATTTAAAACAAACATCACCCGAACGAGGCAATTTTAATTAAGGGCCCCTCGCAGAGTGAGATATTAAAGGCCCGTTTCGGATTCCCAAGACTAATGGTGCAAAATGGAAAAACAATGGCG
>JACCPG010007778.1:0-32934 GCA_016069955.1 Drepana arcuata
AAGCCTCAAAGAAATCTCAATACTTACGGTACCGAAAGCTTTGAACATGCAGCTTAAGAAGCAGGGGTCCAGGCCATCAATATTCTCATTTTTCTTAGCGTCGTCTACAGCACCCTCGGTGATGGAAAATTCTTTGGCACACGCCACCATGTGAGGCTCTACTGCCTCACGAAAACCTTTTATGTCCTCTGTGCTAAGTGCCTAAAAGATATCAATTTAATATTAATAATACCTGTATATGTAATCACCTATATATGTACAAACTTATATAGATGATTAACTACCTACCTAGCGCTGAACCTACATAAATTAAACTAGACCCCAACTGAGAGAAGCTTGTAAGTACTGTGGGAACTAGACAACTATATACGTACGTCTTCTGACAGACAGGAATATGTTGCTTGAATACATAGGACACTCAAGACTTAGGTACAAATATACGAAGTGGGCAAGCAATCGAACATATTTTTATCGTAGTTATGAAGGGTTTCTACTGTTTCTACTAGATAGGCAAATATATAGAAATTAATAAGAAGCGCACGTGTACACACAATTTTCACCCTTATTATAGTGTAGGTACTATAATATATATATATATATATATATATATATATATATATATATATATATACACACTATATATATGAGTGTAGGTAAGGGCCCTATTCAATAAAAAAATCCACTCGGCCTTCTTTCTTTTAGTTACCGATGTTTTCAAGAATACCTGCTAAAATAGCTGAAAGGAACTAAAAAAACATTTTTTACTATCCCGTGATTTTTTTTTATTTTTTTTTATACGACTTGTGTGGCAAACAAGCATGCGGTCCGCCTGATGGTAAGCGGTTACCGCCGCCTATGGACGCTTGCAACACCAGGGGTATCACTCGCGCGTTGCCGACCCTGCAGGAATCTTTTCCCACCCTTCTTGAAGAACTCCATGCTGTACTCTCCAGGGAAAACCTCAACGGGGAGCTCATTCCACAGCCTGAGCGTTCACGGAAGAAAACTCCTTTGGAAGCGCACAGTGCGAGACCTTTGTGGTTCCAAGGTATGGGGATGAATTCCCCGTTGATGGCGAGAGGTGCGGTGGTGAAAGACATAGGATGTACATAAATATGCATTTTATTTATTTTTAGCTTATTAAAATTAAAAACATTTACTTACAAAAACTCCCGTTTGAGCCACGGCTATGAAACAGAGTACATAAATTGACAACATGTTTGATATTATAATACTTGGGAACACTACTGTGCTCTAGCTTACGCCTCCAACTGATATTTGCTCCTTGCTACAAACAGTGGCTATTTTATATAAATCTCACATAGTCGTAATTACAGCAATCGTAATGACGAAAAACAATGCAAACGGAAAAACTTAAAGGTTACATATTTTTTCTCCATTAGGTATTTGTGCAGTGCCGCGGAAATATAAACACATTGAATAGCGTTACCTATCTGAAAACACAGACGCCTAAAAGTATTTAAACTTTGTTTCGGTTCCAAATAGTAAATACTTTAATACCTATAGGAAAATGCATAAAAAGGCGTCTTTTCGTTGTTTTATGAGGAATTAAAATATATAAAAATGGACAAGTGACGAGATGGCTGTGGAATATTCAGTATCAGCTTTGCCATACAACGTGGCAATACCGCCAGCCTTCTTGGCACCCCTCCGCGTGACACAGATTTGGTAAGCCACTAGAAAAATCTGTAAAATTTATATAAAACACAAATCAATAATCCTACTTATAATATAATAAATGTCAAAGTTTGTGAGAATGATAAAGTTTGATCCTCTTTCACGCAATAATTACTGAACGAAATTAGATAAAATTTAGGCCACAGATAGAGTATTAGCTAGATTTCCATATAGGATGATTACAGAAAAATATACCAATGAAATTAAATTTACCAAATATTATTTGTATAGATACCTACAGAGGTGAGGCACTCTATCAATCGTGTTTTGTTTTTTTATAAAACCAGAATAATCAGATAAGAACAATTTGCGAACATCTAATTACACGTTTGTGGTCACCCAACAAGCGTCGTTATAGTACGACGTGGTAATTACCGTCCGAGGCACCATTGAGTAGTTGTAGGAAACATGACTTGTGACTCTAGCAATAACAATTTTATCATCGCAATTTTGTGGTAAATTAGCCATAAAATAATGCTTGCATTCGCGTTTGGGTAATTTATATGGGTATTTACATGATAACCTTCAATACACAGTAGAATATAATGAATAAAGTAAAAATTAAACGCGTTGATGAATGATGAATCCATTCGAAAATTAATTATTTTAAGAATAAAATACTTAAATCAAATTAAAAAACAGGAATTACTTTAGACGTTTCTTTATGAAATATTCTTCAAGAAATGCAAAGAGATATACACCTGTGGTAATTTTGATCACCATTTTTATAATTATTGTAAGAGATCGATCAACTGATGTCTCGAGGAAACATGAGGGCATAGTGGTCCTAGGCTGTAACCAAATTTCCAATTGAACAATTGGAATTGAGCCGTGGTGGCCGAGTGGTTTGAGCAGTTGCCTGCAATGCAAAGGTCGCAAGTTCGAATCCCGACTGTACCAATGAGTTTTTCTGAACTTAAGTACAGTGATTAGTCACACCACGAGCTTAACGGTGAAGAAAAACATCGAGAGGAAACCTGCACCTGCATACGTCTGAGAAGAAATTTAAAGGCGTGTGAATAGTCGTGCTGGAGTAACGAGGACTTGCCATCTGTCACGTTGGCACCTAATATACCTCTGGCGGAAAGTGGGGTCTTACCTATACACCTCTGCCTACCCCTTCGGGGACCCTTGTGGGAAGGCGTGAGGAACAATAGACGAAGCAAATAAAGCTATACATATATATATACGTTTTGATTGAAAAAGTTCTTGCAATTGATGAAATCACTTCTCGGGTGTCTAAAATTGTTCTGATGGCGTTTGAAGGGCTACTGAAAATTATAGCATTTCTAGTAAGTTGAATGAGCATGAGAGTTTTATTTAAATTTGTGGTGAGATTATTCACTGTACTTAGATTTACAAAAAATCAATTGGTACTCGAACAGACAGAGTTCTAACTTCGCGTTGCAGGCGATTACTCGAACCACTCGGCCAGCACGGATGTTTGTTGGCGGTCCTGTCTTCGCCTTATCAATGACTTGATTTGCTGCCAGTTTCCGCCGATTTCATTAAAATCGTGCCGGGTAGAGTCTCGGGTACCATTGGGGACGGCTTAACATATTTGAAAATTTTTATTACGCGAAGAAAACACAATTGATATAGTAATAAAATGTATAATTATGAAAGAATTAAGGAAATAAAAAATCTTTTGGGTTGTCATCGTACATACACTTCGCCGTCCAATAAGATGCTTCACATAGGTCCTTGTATGTTTTAGCTGAAAACAAAATTTATGCTTATTACATACTACTATATTTTACAAAAATAAATATTTAGCAGTGGTGCCAAGTAGTTCCAGAAATCACCCGTAGCACAAATATTGCAAGTTCGAATCCCGACTGTACCAATGAGCGGAACAATGGACTTACGTACAGTGCATAAGTACGTGAGTCACAAGTTTTACGCTGATCGAAAATATCTAAACGACACCTGTATACGTTTTAGAAGATATTCAAGGACGCATGAGAAACTGGAATGGACTAGCCATCTGTCACGTTCACACCTAAACTATTATGTTTGATGAAGTGAGTGCGTGGGTACCTCTGCCTACACGTTAGGGGAACCTTGTGGGCGCCTTTCCAGATAAAATAAATCACAAAAAGAGTAAAAAGAGGCAGAGGTAGAGGAAGGCCACGTTCCAACTACCTGGATCAATACGATCGGACGCTCAAGGACGGGAACGTTAAGAGTACTCAAAGCCGACGAGCATGTATGAAGAGACTGATGAATGTGGACGAAGCGAAAGATGTATGTAAGTCTAGAGAGAACTGGCGCTCTATACTCTCTATACCCCGTTAGGGACTTAGCGTGATATGTATGTATGTAAAAAAGGGTAAGCGGGAAAGTACGAAGGAAGGCAGGCAGCCAGTATGCCAATTGAGCCGTAAGAATACACGTTAATGTAGTGCGAGCGATGAGTCGTATAATGTATCCAAAAGAATCATACCAAGTACCAATTACCGCAGCGTTATACATTTTGGTGCCATTCTTATAACTTAGAATTCTTCCCCTACCATGAGCTTTTCGTAAGCCTTAGCGACTCACAGGCTTATGCTACGTAAAACCTCGAAAATGTTTAGTACGGCGCTCTAAGTGGACGTTAACAAAACTACTGGCTATCGTTACGAACCCCAAGTTATACAAAGAGTTTCGGAAAATAGAACAGTTGCCTTCTAGAATAGGGCGCTATGAATATATCCTTATGACGATGTAATAAAAAATAGCTCCAAAGATGAATGAAACAAATGAAAACAAATGAAAACATCATTCAAGGAATACTCACTTCGTAACATAGTTTAAGGATCTATTCAGAAACTGGTGAAAAATTTAATAAAAAACGTGGTTAGGTTAGGTTGGGTTAGTACATAGTATACATGTATAACATTATCGTTAAAGCAGATATTATTTAAAAAAGCTAAAAAAACTGTTAAATGCAAATTAGAATGTTTTTTTTTATTATTTGTTTCTTTTTTCCTTTCATTGTTTTAGCTTTTTTTTTGCGATTACCTGTTTAGAAACTTTATCGTTGATATTTATAAAAACGACAGAAATATATAGTAAAGTTGATCAGGAAGTATCTTTTCGTAAATTTTTCTCTTTCAATAATATCTTTACTAATATTATAAATGTGAATGTAAGTTTGTTTGTTACGCTTTCACGTAAAAACTACTTAACCGATTATCATAAAACTTTGTACCATTGATGTAAAAAAGAATAGATACGTCTTACCGCGCTCGGCTTGGCTAACTCAACACAAGCTAATTGGCTTGAGTCAACTTAGTCGCAGCTTGACTGGCAACGACGTAGCACTTATTCAGCATTTAGGAAAAATGCCTTCTTAGGTGCTTAGAAACTGCAGAACATATACTGGACGAGTGTAATAAAACAAGAAGGATGTGTCTTTTCATTTGTAAGTAATGTAAATTTGTTTTATCTATGCCACTGCGCTACTCGCGCGAAAGAGAAAAGTAGCGCGTTACGTTTAAGAGCGAAAGAGATAACGATTAGAGCTCGACATATTGGCACGTGGCTGTGCTGCTATCCCTTTCTGACTACTAGGATTCATATACTTCGTGTTCTTTTAATCTCATCAGTGTGCTTAATGCCGTTGTGTGAGTTGTGTTGTAGCTATATGTAGGTATAGCATAAAATTTGCCATGTTTGTACTTCATATTCAAGGAGTATAACGTCTCTATAGATAAAACCTCATTGCTTTGTACACATATTCTCGGAGGTATTAGAAGTAAAATAGATTTTTATTAAAAAAAAACATTTTTCGAAAGGTAAAAAAGCCGTCCACGCCGGCGAAGTCGCGGGCACAGCTAATAATACAATATTTTTGACATGCGGTACTTACCAATGTTTTTGCATTTTTCTATGGAAGCCTTTGCTGAATCCTTATATTCTGGCGGATACATGATCTCTATTTGCTTGATTGATGCTTCGTAGTTCAATTTATTGTTTTTAACCTAAAAATGTAATATACTTTTATTTTCTGTAACGTATTCAGCGGCTCACAATTGGATTGTACTGGTCGTAACAAATTTATATCTATTTAAAAAATACTCACGATTTGTGTCATCTGATAAATGCATGCTATGTAGCACATCACGTTCTTCTCTTCTATAAATTTTCCCTTATTTATTTCTCCGATGTTTTCTAAAATTCAAAATATCATTAGCCATATAGAATTGGTTTCTGCTTTGTTGCATACATCATTACTCAAGTAAAGGTGGAAAAGGTATGAGTATACATGTGCTGACCCCCACGGGTCCCCCTTGTTGGAAGGCGTGAAGATATACAATAGATACATATATTTATTTATTTAATTATTTATAATATGTATTTATTACCATCATAAAATACAGCAAATACAAAAATACATATAGAAGTAAACGTACATATATTTTAAAAAATGTGTTGCTTCTTAATGAAAAAATCTCTGGCGTATCTCTCCGCGGAATGTGGATGTGTGGGTACCCTTGTGACAGGACGTCAATATATTTTTATTAGTTACATGGAAATTCGGGCTGTATATTCTCAATCAACCCAAAAAATATATAATAATGCTAGGCCCTCACAAATTTATTTATGCATAAAGTAACATCAATCGCCCAAAAGCAATCATTTCGCTGATCCTGCGTTTTTTAAAGTTATTTTTGCTAGTAAAACAACAGCGTCAAGCTAGTGTTATTTTTAACAATTAACGAACTCAGATTAATACAATAAGATGAACAAAGTGTACCTTCTGTCACGTCATTTTTCGCCATACAATTTTTCTTCAGCATTTTTCCTGAATTCTGCAATTGTTGCTTTGACATCTGAGAATAATAGAACGTAAACAGACCTTTTCCTGCCATACTGCATAGTCATATTTTATTTTTTATAAATTTATTATACATTTCGCACAAACATTTACTATAGTTAATATAATTGTTAATGATACCTACGTGTTTGACAATGTTTGTTCCTCTTTCACGAATAAACTGATCGGAGTTAAACGTAATTTGCCAAAGAAATAAATTATTAGCTGAATTAACACATAGAATATGTTGTATTGTAGTATCCGTATGCCCAGAATAAACAAAAACAATAACTTCACGTAAAAACTACTTAAGAGATCACTATAAAACTTTGTACACATATTCTTGGAGGTATTAGAAGTAACATAGGATACTTTTTATTGAAAAAAAAAAACATTTTTACGAAAGATAAAAAAGCCGTCCACGCCGACGAAGTCGCGGGCACAGCTAGTACTTTATGAATCTCATCTCGTCTATTAATGAAATCATGGTTTACGCAGGTGAAATCGAAAGCGTTGCTATAATTAATAAAGACGACTAATTTACTAATTTGTAAATATTATCAATTCACATTCAGATCACTCGTGAGGTATTCAAAATAGATCCAAAATCTACTCACAGCATTCGTATCGTTTGCCAGAATGACAACAATTACCAACATACACAAATCTTTTCGATACATATTCCTCTATTGGTCCGTAACGTAATGGAAATGACCGCACTTCTGTCTGTCAAAACTATATAAACGAAGCCCAGATTACAAGGTGTACGTTGCAAATCTCGAGATGTAATGTAAATACACTTATTAGGGATGCAAGTGATCTGTAATTAAACTGAAGCAAATAAAAGGCACGTGTTTGAGGTGATAAGATGGGTTGGGAGTTCTGTGAAACGGCCACGTTTGTTACTATTACAGTACTTAATACTACTTTTAGGAGCCGTGGTGGCCGAGTGGTTCGAGCAGTTGCCTGCGACGCAAAGGTCGCAAGTTCGAATCCCGACTGTACCAATGAGTTTTTCTGAACTTAAGTACAGTGATTAGTCACACCACGAGCTTTACGGTGAAGGAAAACATCGAGATGAAACCTGCGTACGTCTGAGAAGAAATTCATAGGCGTATGTATAGTCATGCTTGAGTAACGGCGATGGACTCGCCATCTGTCACGTTGGCACCTAATATACCTCTGGCGGAAAGTGGGTGTGTCTGTGTGGGTATTACCTATACACCTCTGCCTACCCCTTCGGGGACCCTTGTGGGAAGGCGTGAGGATATATTATTTATATATTATATTATTATTATAATACTACTTTTAGCATTAATTCCCTAGAAACTATTATATAATTCCACAAATGTAAAAATTATCGGCTTGGTAAAATTATATTTATACATACATATCATCACACCGAGTCCCTAACGGGGTAGGCAGAGAGTATAGAGTAAAATTATATATTGTTATGCATGTATATATTTCGTTATACTTACTATTTTAAATAAAATCTTTCTCTTAGAAAGTATTAAGTACGGTAAAGGAAAACGCCGAGAGGAATCCTGCATACGACTGAGAAGCAATTCAAAGGCGTATGTATAGTTGTGCTTGGTAACGGCGATGGACTCGCCATCTGTCACGTTGACACCTAAATTATATCTCTGGCGGAAAGTGGGTGTGTGGGTATTACCTATACACTTCTGACTACCCTTTATTATAATTTTATATATATCCTCACCCCTTGTGGGAAGGCGTGAGGATATATATAAGATTATAATAAATATATACAAAATAGAGGAGGATAAATTTACTTCCCATCTGTCTTAAGTGTCACTTAGAATTATTTAAGGGTCCAAGTGACAGAACTGACAGACAGTCTTTTCCCGTCTTTTAAGCACTTTTCCTAACACCGTATAGGTTCTGGTGTAATAAATCATAATACTAGACTCAGAAACATTAATTAGTACTGGCCCCTTAGTTAAAACCTGCAACCTTGGCATTGCAGGACACTATTAAGTAAACTAGGCCATAACGACTCTAAATAATATAATTCAAAATATGTATAAAATAGTTCTGTATTAGGAGAAATTTCACAATGATATTAACATTTTCGACCCAAAGGCGGTACATAAATTATAAGTATATTGTTAATAAATTTTTATACGAATGCAATCTCAAATGTTTATAAAATATATGTTAGAAAATCAAAACATATCATTATAATGTATAATTTATTTATTCGCGAAACAAATGAAATTTAATTAAAATTTAATCACATCATTTACATATTTATGCAAACACGAAATTGTTGGGATTATACTCGTACATACACTTCGCTGTCCAAAACGATGCTTCACAAATGTCCTTGTAATTCTTGGCTGAAAGAAATACAATTAATTATTATCATAAGTGTCTACGCCGCATCCCTCTACGGCCAGCAACACTGAATTCATTCAAATTCCATCTGTCAACAAGACGTCAAAAAAAAACAACGACGCGCTAATGGTCTAATAAAAATTCATTGCAACCTATAAAGAAAACGTGGTTTTCTTGCCGAATTATATTCCCAACAATAAGTGATAGTTGAAGGGGAAAATGTTTCATAGAGTGTCTTTCTTCAATATTTGGTATCTTACCCTCTGCCCTACAGTGTTCTATAGCCGCTTTCGTAGGTTCTTTCATTTCAGGAGGAAACATCATATCCACTTGCTTTATCATTGCGTCGTGTATTATTTTATTGTTCTTTACCTGCAATCATATAAAGAAAAAAACTATGTTAATTTACTGTGAAAGAAAGGAATGGAATAATATCAATAATTTCATTATAAAACATTAAAGTAAGATAAATGTGAACACACCGCTTGGCTCAAACTGTAGACACAAGCTATGTAGCACATTACATTCCTGTCTTCAATGAATACCCCCTGGTCTATTGCCCCAACTTGATCTACAACATAGGATACATAAACAATATTAGTTGCAACATTGTGTAATAGAACAATGTAAATATGAACATTTATGTCTCATTTTTCGGATAACTTTTTGATTGAATTCATCCAAAACATAAAATGATTAATGATCTTAACATACCATATTTCTACATATATTGTCACGTCGAGTCCCTCACGGGGTAGGTTATAAGTAGAAAACTTGCTGCAGATCTCTTCACATTCATCAGTCTCTTCACAAATATTTAAGGACCCTTGTAACATAATTCGCGAATCATATTACATATTAATAGTGGGTATCTAATATATTAGATCCAATATCACTAACAACTTCAGATTGATATTGACTACCTTCTGTAACTTACTAACCTTCTGTTACATCGTTTTTCGGCATACACGTTTTTTTCAATAGCTTCCCAGAATTCTTTAACTGCTGTCTCGTCATCTGTAAAATCAAGTCATAAAAACTGAATAAAACTTATTTATATTTGTTAATAAAATAAGTATCACTTACCGATAAAACATTTTTACACAAAACTACCAAAATAAAACAACACAGAAGCCGTAGGATGTGCATAGTATTCACTTATCTATTGATACAAATCATCAAAGGTGGAATGAATAGGAAAGAACAGCAGAAGTATTACGGAAAGTGTATATATAGGGGTGTTTCATACGTTTAATTGATACCTCAAAGTGACAATGAAATTACATACACATATTTGTTCAAGATACACAGTTTAGTGTCATATATTGTCATAGTAGTTGAGATCGTTGAGGATATGTCTGTTGCGATTTGCTGACCACCTTCATATGATACGAATGGAATTAGCATTATTGAATGTAAAGTAGTCATTCATCCACACAAACATACAAATCTTCATGCCGAGTCCTCTACGGGGTAGTTTTTTAGCTATTCGCAGGAAAGGAATTGCGGTCTTATATAGAAAAAAAACAGCAATTTTTGTTATAAAATCATATATTTGGAACCTTATACGTATCTTGGTATCTTATCTCCATGTAACAGTTTTTATGCAAGGACCAGCTTACACAAAAACTGAAACCAATTTATGTATAGGTAATTCAAATTACACATTTGTAATATCAATCAATAATTATAATATACTCATTACATTGCAATTTTTTGTTACACGCCCAGATAATTGAAATACTTCTGTTCTCAAAGTCACGGGAACACAAAACTAGAAGGATCAAATTCATACAAACACTTTGTAGCGTAGAATATCCCTTGACACATGTCACTATAGTTGTCCTCTGAAAGTGTAATATTACATTTTAAGTCGAACAAAAGCCTTGTATCTATGTTTTTTACATTTTCAAATGTACTTACGAATGGGCATGCACTTTACTACACCGTCCTTAACAGGCTGCTTCAGCTCGGGAGGATATAGGATATCTACTTGTTTTGATATCAAATCCTTGTCTAACTTGTTGTCCTTCACCTAAAATCATATCAATATCATTTTTCTTTCATAATAAGGACGGTAAAAAAGTAGACATGCTGTCTGATGTTATACTAGATGACCTGCACAGTGTCTGGAAACCTCGCTCAACGCAGAGGCACAAAAACTACTCAAAACAAGTTCTACTTGGCCGCGATATTAATAAACAAAGCTCTGCGAATAATTCGTACATAATGTTAACGCAATGTTAATAATCATAAAAGTAACTTTGTGATTAAGCTTCCAAAGTTAGATGTTGTGCTACTAATCACTAAGCAAGTAATAACAATTAATTACGAAATTGCAAGTCATAAGGAATTAGCTGTCAAGGCCAGCTTCGTTTTGGTGAAAAACAAAAATCAAACACGATCACAGGACCACCATTCGGGTCCAATTGTGAATCTTTACCATCCAGGTATCCATTCCAATGCACACTTACAAATAATTTCATCAAAATCTATGCTATTCTCGAAAAATTCAATTTTCCGAGAACAACGAAGGTCAATTGTTTTTATCTGCATAGGTATATTATGGTTTATGGGTTATCGCTTGAGCTCAATTACACGAACAAATTTCCTAGATATAAAGATACTTACAACTAGTAATGCTTTGTAGACACAGGCAATGTAGCACATAACCTTTGGATCCTCGAGGAACACACCTTGTTCAATTTGGCTTACTTTATCTGTAAAACATTCACGTAGACGGATCATTATAACGCGAACATATTATAAATTATAATATTGATGGCAAACTGTTATGTTAGTACCTTCAGTAACTCCAACTTTAGGCATGCATTGCTTTTTCGTAACTGACATCGTCTTTTTGAGTTGTGGTCGCGTCATCTGTAAGGATATTTTTAACAGCTTAATTTACTTATTTATTAAATACGTGATGTGTAAAGTGATGAAAGAAATATTATATTTAATGTGTTTAAGGCTGTGGTAAGCCATACAATAAAAAATACAAACAAGAAACTCTGACGTCTAACATAAATTGATTGCGACGCGAAATTGAAGTCATTAGAAGTTACACAGTGTAATTTTATTACTTTTCATTATACAATTTCTCAATTTTACTTCCATTTTATCAATGAATTGTTCCACAATGTTAGTATGAATGTGTAGCTGCCCGAGGGTGACATGAAGGGCGAGGCAATTTTTGGAAAACGAAAACGATTAAAAGATGAAAACTCCTAGATGGATCATAGAACATAAAACCAAAAGAGAACATGAATTAAAACTTACCGCAAATGTGAGAGATAAAGTAGAGACGATAAAAAAAAATACAAAAAATCTAAACATTATTACTTCGCTTAATTCTACTGGCAGTAATATGCCAATCCAAAACGCAAAAGTCGCCACTCCAAACTGGAAATATTCCAAACATAACACAACATAAATACCCAAATTCTAAATTTGACGCAAATACTTGAAACCATAAATTTTGTCCAATAAATGATACCCTACGTAAACGGTTTTAAATAATTGAGTTATTGTTGTGAATGCTACTAAGCGACGAGCAGTTATTACCGAGTAGAAACAGGTACTTAATTGCTTGTAATTCATTTCCAGGACTTGAATGGACGTATTATAAGGCATATTTTTTATTGTATCATCTTCTCGCTTTCCTCTGCTGTCTGTGTATCACGAAGCTAAGGAGCGGCTTTCAGCTATTTTTAATACGCTTTTTTTACACGGCATTTCGATTTATGCATAAAAGTTAAGCAATCTTAATCATGAGTCTAAGTTGCACGAGTAGTGCCATGCGCTTTCACCCGCGTTAAATTATTGATAGCGCATTTATCGATAATATAATCGATAAATGCGCTATCAATCATTTTTTATCGGATTAGGCCTAACATTAGTGCTTTCAAACCGATAACAAAAAAAAAAAGATAGCAAGGTCTCTGTATATAGATGTGGTTACTTGATAAAGATCTGGCTACGTGATAAAGATCTGGCTACGTGATAAAGATCTGGCTACTTGATGAAGTCAACTGACTCGACCAAGGGCTGACCCTTAGAATATTTGATATAGTATAAGGCTACGAAGTTGCGAAAGTGCACAAAATTCACACCATTTGAAATCAGATACGCAAATTTCGTATTGACCTGATGAATCTAACATATTGGTTTGATAAAAAAATTACAAGTACAGAAGATTAGATTCCCATGCTTTATTTTATTAATCAGTTTACGGAAACACAAAATTCGCTGGATCATAATCGTACATGCACTTAGCAGTCCAATACGATGCTTCACATACGTCTTTGTACTTCTTACCTGAAAAATACAATATATATATTTATATACAATTAAATACAGTAGTACGGCGACAAGATTCTTATGTTAAAGCTCTGATTTCGATCAATTTTCATATAAGAGATAGAGTTTGACATTTTGCTAAATTCTTTTGATGTGAAACATCTATAGCCGCCATCGATCACTATAGCCTCACGTAAAACCTATTGGTGGCGTGGCGACGCGTCGCCACGCTATATGAATATACCTATGTACTACCGAAGCTATTCTAACCAACTCAATTATTTTAATCAGTGATTAAACTAATTGACTTGTCACAATTTGAAATATTTTTTTGTAGTTTATGAAAGTAAATTATTTAATAAACTGTTATCATGTTCTGGAAAAATATCGTATATATATTAACTTCCTGTCGTAATCTGTTTCTGTATGCATATTACTTGTACAATAATTGCGATGTTTCACATCTGTCAGGCGTCCCGTGACGCCACAGTTTTTTTTTTATATCTATTGCATAGTACTTAGTTATACAACAATTTTTACGGAATGAAAGAATATGAAGAAACCTGCATACGTTTAGGAAGAAATTGACAGACGTATAAAATAGTCGTGCTTAAGGAATAGACTCACATTCTGTCTCTGTGATAAGAAGTTAAATAAATTGAAACTTACCAATATCTTTACAGTTTTCAGCAGCAGCTTTTACGGCAGTTCTCATATCAGGCGGAAACATTATGTCGACTTGTTTGACAACTGCGTCGTAACTTAGTTTGTTATTTTTTACCTAATATGTGAAAAACACCGGTATTGATATTGATTATGGGAATTTGTGGATTGATGACTGTAGTGACCAAGAGGTTGGAATAGTTGCCTGCTAGGCAAGAATTTAGAGTTCAAACCCAAACTTTATCAATGAGTTATTAGCTGGATTAATCTCACAACGAGCCTTACGGTAAAGGAAAACATCGAGTTGCAACCTGCAAGGTTTTACTAAGAAAGTGGTGCTTCAGTTACAGTAATGGGCTCGCCATGTCACATTGGCAGCGGCTATAAGACTCGGAAGCGGAAGAAGGTACTTCTCTATCTACTCCATTGAGAACCCTTGAATAAAGATATGATTCATATACCATTATATAGGTTAATTTATACATAGGGCTTGAAAGGCGTTTGAGCATTCTGAATAAATTAAGGATAAGTTACGCACAATTTGTGTCATTGTATAAACACATGCTATGTAGCACATGACTCTCTTGTCTTCTATAAACTTCCCTTGTTCAATCCCTCCTACTTCCTCTGAAAATGTTTCAATATATAAGATAACAATAATCCAGAAGATTAAGATGTGTGTTAAATGAAAGTGTTAAATCTAAGATAAGCATTATTTTTTGTGATAAAAATCCACCACTCCCAAAAATCAAAAATTTGTGTACTGACTTATTTATATATATATATATAGACGTACCTTCAGTTACGTCATTTTTTGGCATGCAAGATTTTTTCATCACTTTTCCGGAGTTCTTCAACTGCTGTCTTGTCATCTAAGAAGTAAATAAAAAAGTATAGAACAATGAGAGGTTTTTTAAATATCAATTTGCCTTTGAACCATGGCCGCCGAGTGCTTAGAGTAATTTAACTTAATTAAACATTGATGCTTAAATGGCGATGGACTCCCCATCTGTCACGTTGGCACCTAAAATATATATCGGGCGGAAAGTAGGTGTATTACCTCTGCCTAACCCTTCGGAGGCCATTGTGCGATGGCGTGAGGAAATATACCATAAACCTTTAAACAAGAAGTTTCCGGTGGGTCTACTTTCGTAATATATTGTCGTAGTATTAATATTATAAATGCGAAGGTCTATGAGGATGTATGTTACTCACTCACACCAGAACGGCTGAGCAGAATTGGATGAAATTTGGCACTTAAATAGATTATTGATTAACATTTAAGGTATGTTTCATTCCAACGAAATTAAATGTTCGAGTACCCATGGGCCACAGCTAGTAAATACATAATATGATTGAATTGACTTACCGCGAGACAAAAACCAGGCAGCAGAAATAAAATTAAAAAGATATTCAAAGCGTTATGTGTATTCATTTTCAGAAAAACGTTGGAGTAATCGAAAAATACATATCTGTCTGTTTTTATATGAAAACAATATTTCCTACTTATCACTGTTAACGAGGATATGATTAAAGAGTGTAGCAGACAAAGACAGTTAAATAACTTATTATTTTTTCATCAAAACGGATAAGTAGTAATTGTACACTTGTCATAATGCGTGTTTTGTGATGTAGATACAGTATGAGGCATACTTAGAAGCTAGTTAAATCATTGATAATGAAGATAAACCTATGAATAATACTATACATGAGAACCTACCTAGGAATTAGATTTCTGTCTTGTCCCTTTGAACATTAACAGTATTTACAAGAGACAGTTGTACAACCTAACTATGTACTTATAGATAAAATACTTAGTTCAGCGATTTTATTGAACACAAGAATGCTAAGGCTAGAGCACTTATGATATAGCTAATTGTATTTAACACTAAAGAAGCCGCGAGCATATCTAGTATGTTTATAAGGCATGTTATCACCTGCATTTGTGCCTTTCTCTTCTCTTCTTTTGTAGCTCTATTTTAAGCTCTATTGTATTATATATACTATTATTTCTATTTGTAGCTCTATATAAATAAATGTATGGTAATACCCCGCTTTACGCGAGGGATACGTTCCGGAAAAAATCGCTTTAACTGATATTCGCGTATATCGAAGTTTTTGATTAAATGAGCCGTGGTGGCCGAGTGGTTCGAGCAGTTGCCTGCGACGCAAAGGTCGCAAGTTCGAATCCCGACTGTACCAATGAGTTTTTCCACACCACGAGCTGAACGGTGAAGGAAAACATCGAGAGGAAACCTGCATACGTCTGAGAAGAAATTCAAAGGCGTATGTAATGTATAGTCGTGCTTGAGTAACGGCGATGGACTCGCCATCTGTCACGTTGGCACCTAATATACCTCTGGCGGAAAGTGGGTGTGCGGGTATTACCTATTCACACCTGCCTACCCCTTCGGGGACCCTTGTTGGAAGGCGTGAGGATATATTATTATATTGTTATTATATTATGATTAAACATAGTCAAACATCTATCACGTTGACACCTAATATATCTCTGGCGGATAGTGGGCGTGTAGGTATTACCTATTCACCTCTGCCTACCCCCTCGGGAACCCTTATGGGAAGGCATGAGGATATATTATTATTAGTCAAAATTTAATACAAAAAAAATACGAATCATTTTAATCAATCACTTTTAAGAACACTTTACGGAGAAATACATCTATTGTCTTTTGGGTAGCGTTTTTTTAACGTTCTTGTATAATATTTTAAAATATGTAAAACGTTCATAACACCCAACACTCTGTTTTTAATTTTAAAATGCAATATGTCGAAATTCGTGTTATAGTGAAACCGCGCATAACGGGATCGCGTAAAGCGGAGTATAATTGTATGTATGTATGAATTAGGTTTTTTTAATATATGGCTGTATGCTCGTCGAATATATGCTCACATATTTGACTGTACTTTGAAAATTACTTTACGAACACTGTATCATAGACAGTGTGAATTAAGCCAATCATCATTGTTGCTGCCACAATGATACATTAACCGCTCCAAATTAACTTAACTAGTAATTATAAAGTGACTGCGTGTAGGGTAACCAAAAAGGGTACCTAATGTATTTAGGTTTTGAATTATTGTCTTTATCGCTTTTTATGTGCAATGGGCAAAGGTTACAGTTACGTGTTCTTTTATTCTGCAGAAACCACTAAAATAAAATAATTTAATGCAGATTGGGAAGATTATAAGAGTTAGTTTACAAAAGACTTAAGAATTAATGTTAGTAAATACAAACTTTATAGGTATTTAGGTATACACAAACTTTACTTCAAAACTAGGTGATCTCATATCATACCGAGAATGAACAAAACAAAATGAGTTTTGTTATTTAATCGTTGTATATAATGGCATCTATTTTCTTTGCCAGCACATTATTTCATCCGAACCCGTCCAGCCAATAAAAGAGTATCACTCTTTGACGGATTGCTCATTCCAAAATGTTCGTATTAATCTATTCATAGTCTTTCTTTTTCATATAAAAAATCATGGTCACAGTACTCGGTTTGATTAGGTGCTAACAAAAGATTATCTATTACCTCGAGGTAGCAGTTAATGTGACTAGATATAAAGCGTTCAATGAAGATCAAGGTTCCACAAATTACAGGCATGTCTGCCTACCGCAGTTCAATCAGAGTGACAAAATGCTTCTCGTAATTCTTAAGATCTTATTGATCTTGACAGTATGTGATGCGGTAAGCGACTTCGAAAAATCCTATAAAAAATGTTCGAACGTCAGAGTCAGAACGTCAAGTAAGTTATGATCAATTGTATTTCAGATGACAATGAAGCAAATAAAAAATACGGGGAAAATGATGCGAAAATCATGTCAACCTAAGAACAACGTAGACGATGGTAAGGACTAACCTTTTCACCTCTTTTATTTGACACTGTCATAAAGGTAGGTTGGCAAACCAAATGACAGCCGCCGACTTTTGACGCTTGTAACACCAAATTATACGCACGTGGCCAAACCAGTAAGCACTTTTTTACACCCCCGTTGAAATACCCAAGTAGTTTTTAAAGTACCTATTGTCAGTCTGCTTGGGAAAGAGGGTAGAGAGAGATTTAGAGTCCCCTGATATTGCATAAAAGGCGACCTAGAACAATTCTATAACAAATCAATTACTTTTCGGAATATTTTTTTTTGTGTCGTGAAGATAACTTAATTAAGAATTTTTGTAGGTACGTCTGTTAATTATTCTCCTGCACTTACAGTTGAGATTGGTGAATTTATTTTTCTTTTCTATTCGTCCCTCTTTCAGCCAGTATTTTTATCCAGTCAGTTAATTTTGTCTTTTTCATTGTTCTAGATAAAATAGACCCAATAAGTGACGGCGTGTTCATTGACGAGAAGGAAGTTAAATGTTACATTGCATGTATTATGAAAATGGCGAATACGGTTCGTAGTAAATCTTATATAGTTTCATTTTCATTTATGGAAAGGGGTTTTTGTACATACATGGGAAATGTTACGTAACAGACTGTTGAATGAGCCATTGAGGTTTTCCCTGGAGAGTACAGCATGGAGTTCTCCAAGAAGGATGTGAAAGGGTTCCTGCAGGGTCGGCAGCGCTCGAGCTGGTGGTTGGTGCTGCAAGCGTCCATAGACGGCGGTAACCGCTTACCATCAGGCGGACCGCATGCTTGTTTGCCAACCGTGTATGAAAACAAAAAAAAGTTCATTCACCTCCAAATACATATTGTATTAGAAGGTTAATTTGAGTAGAGCTGAGGTAAACATCTTTAATCTATAGGGTTGTTGAGCTGTATTATCTTGGATAACTTTAAAGAGACAAAGTTGTATGTAGTCGAGTCGAGTGTACATAATAATTATGTACGTCAAAGGTACTGGGCAAACATAAACGGGGAGTTCTTTCTCGACGTATGACTTTTCGCTGAAGGAATCTTCAGCAAATAGACCCATAATAGACCTTAATAATTTTACTTACAAATTTTTACTTGTATGTTATCTTTTAGCTCAAAAATGGTAAACTTAATTACGAGGCAGCGATGAAACAGGTTGATTTACTATTACCGGAAGAGATAAAAGAACCTACCAAAGAAGCCATTACAGCTTGTAGAAAAGTAGGTGAGAGGCCTATCAAAGGATTTCATCTTTGACTCAGGATTCTGATATCTTTTAAGGATAAGAAATCTTTGAAGGATGCCTTTTACTTTGAGTTTTAAAAGATGCTTTTATTTTTTTGCAGCGGATTCTCACAAGGACATTTGCGATGCATCTTTTCACGTTACCAAGTGTATCTACAATCACAATCCTAGCATATTTTTCTTCCCCTAGATAGTTTAAATTGTACTCTATGACTAGGTATCTTCAACTCAATCTGGCACACCACAATGTGACAGACGCAAAATATCTGATTTATTATTAACTTGCTTACCTAGCGTCCAGCGGTAATACCCGCGTAAAATGGCGTCATTGGTAGTTTTATTCTAAAAAATCTTATCTAACCTATAGCAGTATATTATACCAGCTAATTAAATCTATCTCCGTGCCGATTTTCATCGATTCCGTTTTGTAGTCTTTGTGTGAAAAAGAAACAAACATTTTCATAAATTGTCGCTTTTATAACATTGATATTAGTAGTTTTGTACATGTTTAAATGTTAATAGAAAAACAAGTGAGCTGTGTATACATATATTTGTAAAAAAGATTAATGTAGTAGTTAAATACTTCAGTATCCATTCATACAAGGTATGTACCTACATAAATACCCATTTAGAAATTACAATAATGTCATCTATTTACGACCGCTTAATGATTTCTATCTTAATCACAATAAAGCAGGCATAATTCATGTCGTTTGTTTAAATTATGATGAACTCCAAAATGTAAGTATAAAAAGAAAACATCGATCTGCTATTTTAGCGTTATTTTAGTTGAGCACAATGTTATTCAAACTGATAGTTACTCTCGGTTTCCTTGCCGTTACTAACGTAAGTACATTTTTATCATACATACATATCACTTAAATATATGTAGATAATATACGAGGTGATTTTTCTAGTGAGATTATCTGGAAATCTGATATTATAGTATGTAAAATCATGCATAGACAAGCGATAATTATATTGAAAAAGAAAGATCGTTATAACAGATACCATACGAAAATGTCTGAAAAAAGAGGAAGACCATGCTCCAACTACTTATTTTTATATCGTAAAATAAGGAACCCTAAGAGGTTGACAGATTGATTATGATATATGTATGTATAGGTTTAATGGCGCTTGGATTTTTGTTGGGAAAAACTACAATTAATAACTTTCAAATTAACAAATGACTGTAAATGGGTATTATATGAAAATATTTACTAATTCAGGGCAAGACAGATGACGAGATTAAATCCTGGTTCATCAACCACACTATGGAATGTAGCAAAGAACATCCCGTCTCTTCAGAAGAAATACAAATGATGCAGCAGAATAATTTGCCCGACACTGCAAATACTAGATGTCTAATGGCGTGTGTATTTAAAAAAACAGCCTGGGTAAGAGATTAAAAAAAAGCAAATAAGTATTTACTCAAAACCATTTAACCGTTGATCCAGAATATTCTGATTAAATTTATATTGAATCTAAATATAACTAACATTAAAGCTACATTAGATTTGACAATTGTTGTATTTCAAAAAGAAGCGACAAGAAACCGTGTTGTTTTGTAAGAAGTTAGTTATTAGCGAACAGATTGGCTTAGTTATTTATAAAAAGTCGAAATCGTTGGTCAAGGTTATGCTCTACTTTAAATTAGAATCGACAGTCAAACGTATAACTAACCAAAAGGCATGTATGGAATTAAGCAAAACACCTGATTGTGGAACCGTGCTTTCTTTCATCTACAAACATTCATTATTTTCCTCAGTTGGACGACAAAGGGATGTTTGATGTGGAACAAGCATACGCACTTGTTGAAAAGGAGCACACAGATCCTACTAAAACAGAAGATGCTAAAAAGCTCTTTGACTTCTGCAAAAAAGGTGCATATGGTTACGCATAATATTTGGTTCAATATTGCTTCAAGTATTACAGCTTCAAGTTTTTATATTTCTTTACAGTGAACGAAGAACCAGTGACCGATGTGGAAAAAGGCTGTGATCGATCCTTTTTATTGGCCAAATGTCTCACTGAAAATGCACCCAAGGTACATCGAACCTGACTTCCCTTAACCTTTTCTAGATGCTAGACATACATGGCATTTACGCCCACCATTTTTCTTGCCTTTCCTTACTAATAACGATTAAAGAATCAGCTTTGGCACATTATCTTTTCGAAATTGTCTTCAAATTGTCTGTTAGTTTATTCCTGTCCATTAAAAACTTTTTGTTATCGAAGTGTATAGAGTATTTATTGTATACTGTACTATAGAGGATAGCCAGTGAAACTGGCACCATATAATGATTATGGCGTGAAAAGACAAATGTAATCGGGGGAAAAACAATAAATAGACAGGGATTCATAGAATATACGAGTTATCTTACGGACGCATTCTTGTTTTCTTTTGCTTGCAACTCATAGACTTCACAGGTATACTTAACTAGCTGATCCGGCGAACTTCGTACCGCCAAGTCAATGAATGTAGTAATAGTTTTTTTCACGTTAATCATTCCTTTATTAATAGTTAATCTGATATTCTCGGAATGACAAATCCGAGGTCATCAGAATCGGGCCACCCGATCTTGAGTGTTAAATAGTGAAAATTTTATTTATATAGATTTCTTTTTTATTTACAGTACGGATTCCCCATCTAACCTTACCGGAAGACCAACCACAGATCGGAAGCATCACTCTCTTGTCGGATTTACTGCAGCTGAATGAAAATTGAGCCTCACTATCTACAATTATAAATGTTTACATTATTTACATTTACGATAAATAAAATATTTGCAATAAGTAGTGTTTATTTAATTAAGATAATCCTTCTTTGAAAAAGCCAATTGCTGATACGAGATCTTAACGACTTACCTTTTTAAATTTGCTTGAAACTATACATAGACATACACGGTGGATGGTAAACAACAGCTTAGATATTATTCCATAACAATGTTTATAGCTGGTTAGCTATAAACCTTATCCTATAGATGGTACAATACCAGTTGTATCTTTCACCAATCCTGTCCTATCCATATCCAATGAGTTGAAAGATGAATACAACCATATTGTGTACAGTTTGTGGTGCCAGCAGTGTGAAAGTGAAACGATTTTCTCTTCTACCCGCATAGCCATCCTTGTAGCAATTGAAACCAGACGAACATTACCCTACCCTAGAACTGAGCAATTTAGTTTCGGTTGTCTATGAGGTACACTGAGTCGAGTTGTGGGGACATTGCCAATTTTTGTCAGAGAACCAGCAGACAGTTATATCACAACCAAAACGGGTTGTTTCAGAAGATATTCGTGATGAATACTACTTGTAAACCTATTTAGCAGGAACCAACTACCATATACTAGGAACCAACTACCATATACCATACTCTTCGCCGGTGATATATTTATATAACTGATCTTGCTATCTCTTCTCGATATCTCTCTCTTAAACGCCTTCAAAACACATCTTTTGAAGTTCTTTCACTAAAAATCTCACAACATATAGGTACAAAACATGATCGTTAAGGACCGACATCAAGAAGTGAATTTCCAAACTATATTTACCTTTCTTGTAAACGTTTATTAATTACTCCTTAGTTAAGGCTCAAAGAATCTGTAACAGATTTATAAGTTCAAATGGCTTCGCTTAGTTTTGGACTGAATCGTTATGAGTAGGTATTATTATATAATTTATTTTTAATCAAAATCATAACTTTTTATTTTTTTTTTCGCCGCTCTCACGGTCAGTGTTCAAACTACTGGCGGCTTAGGTCCAAAAGAAAGGAGCCTGCTCACGCTCCATATCTACGAGCACGTATTTTGCATTGGACCCTTGATCTAACAAGAGCCTCTTCAGGTGGTCGAGGCTCTTTGCGATTGGTCCATTGGCCGCTGCAACTATCGGCACATTTTTTGTTTTTTAATTTTTTTACCACAAGAGTGACAAACAAGCATACGGCCCACCTGATAGGAAACGGTTACCGTAGCCTATTTACGCTCACGCTACCGAAGTATCACTTGTGCGTTGCTAGTCTGTGCTCGGAGAGTTATAGTGTGTTGGCAGCGTAATGGGACTAATCCCTCTGCTTCCAACACAATGTAACAATCCTCCCCCCTCCCCAAGGAGCTGATCATTGGAAACCTTATTCACAAACGTAGGAACACAGCACAAAAAATGTAGTTATATGGCTACGGACTTCTATAACGTAGAGATCCTGCCCCAGTCGGGCAGCTCCAAATTCGAAAGGGAAACCCGTTAAGCCCTACCTCTCTTTACCTAATTATCAATGGTTGCAGAGTCTACATTATAGTCTACATAGTATTATTTTACAAAAGAACCAACTGGTTATTTCCGTCTCGCAACCACCACGATAGGTATTTATGATAATAACAGTCCATTAGCTTGCATATTTTCCGCGAGACGTGTAACTCGCCTCGTCACACTCGGCTTGAGTTATTAACTACGCAATTAGGTAGGTAGCGAATGTATGCAATTAAAGTATATCATTTGTGCTTCATTTTAATTTCCTCGTTCCCGATATAAATTGATTTTGGCAATGAAGATGAAATAAACTAATTAACAAAATGTATATAATATGTATGAAAGAAAGCAAATCATACTGACGTTGGCTATCGAATATATGTATATGAAAATGTCCGTTAGTTGACATTTCCAAAAACAGTAAACAATAATTTGTTCCAAAAACAACAATATTCAATTAATATGTCTTTATTTGTAGAACACAAGTTTTTACTAGTAGAGCATTACTACGTTTACTACCTACTTATTGTTTCTGTCGTACGGTCATATCAGCGGTCAAACCTTCAAAAGTCATTCCGTCTATTGGTTAAAAAATGCGTTAAGCAGTTATCAGGAACTACAGACCCTCAGGGGGACACTGTATTTTAATATGTAAAGTATTGTAAGCTGTAAGTTTGTACCTAAGTAAGACATATATGATCTGTATGAAAATTTAACGACTATGATATATAATAAAAAATCTCTGGCGAAAAGAAGGTGTGTGAATACTACCTATAGACTTATGTGGGAAAACGTGAGGATATATTTTTATTCGGTTCTTATGAGCCCCCATGATGCCCCATTTCCTGAAGCATCCTGTATGGGTTCATACCGTTGAATTATTATGTGATTAGTCCTTTGGGTTTCAGTTATTAGTGTTTTTTAGATTAGGTAGTACCATGATATGCAGATAAATGTTATTATAATGGTCTGTGCGTTTGGTATTTAAATTCGGATCATTGTGACAGTAAACGCTCCTATAAAAGTGTTATGTGCCCAAATTATTATAGTAGTTAATATATATATTTGGTCTAAAATGGTGCTGTTGAAGCTATTACTATACTTAAGTTTATTAACCATTGCTTATGTAAGTATTCCTGAAAGTATCCTTCATACTACTGAATATCCTTCCCACAATTATTCCGGAACTGGTAAGCAAAGGTATATCTCCCGTGAAAAAAACTTGTTCCCTGTGTTTTCGTTGGTGTATGAAATTATCTTATTTTACAAATGTAAGAGCTTCAATTTGCAATCTTTATTTCGCAAGTGACTACTCAGACCCGTTAGGCAACCGTGGCTCATTCATCTATCAATTCTTAATTATTTCGAATATGGTAACAGGGTTAAAGAAGGCCAAGAGCTAATTGACTTAAATTATCAAGCATTTTTTGAATTTTGCATGAAAAATCTTTTTGTTTTCCCCACCTACCTAATAACAGTAGGTACCTAGAATTAAAAAAAGATTCGACTTTTCGTACTAATGTATACAATTCAAGTTTAGTATTAGTATTAGTATTTTTCTTATACGGTATGAACATGTACATATATTCGGAATTTTTAACTAACTAACTAAAACGTAAAATCAGCTCGGGCAATTTAACAATGTAGTTTACAACGTTATAGTATATTTGGTGGTTCCAGGGTAGCACGGATGAAGATCTGAAGTCCGAGTTCATCCATATGCTCGTGATATGCCATGTAGAGTATCCCGTCACGCCAAAAGAACTTGAGATGATGCAGAGACTCGAAATACCTCCCGGTACTAACGCAAAGTGCATTGTGAGCTGTGTTTTTAAAAAGATAAAGTGGGTAAGTTTTAAGGTATATATAATACGGTACAGATATGATATAGGTTAACTGGTAGAGAATGCCTTCGGCATTAAGTTCGCCTAAGCAATAATGTTTGCAGGAAATTTTGATATATATATATATATCCTCACGCCTTCCCACAAGGGTCCCCGAAGGGGTAGGCAGAGGTGTATACGTAATACCCACACACCCACTTTCCGCCAGAGGTATATTAGGTGCCAACGTGACAGATGGCGAGTCCATCGCCGTTTCTCAAGCACGTCTATACATACGTCTTTGAATTTCTTCTCAGACGTATGCAGGTTTCCTCTCGATATTTTCCTTCACCGTAATGCTCGTGGTGTGACTAATCACTGTAGGTACTTTAGTTCAGAAAAACTCATTGGTACAGTCGGGATTCGAACTTGCGACCTTTGCGTCGCAGGCAACTGCTCGAATCACTCTTCCACCACGGCCCAATTTATTATTATATATTATATATGCATTTTTTTAATATATTCAGAACTGTTATTCATATGAATACATTTTCATACATAAGAATTAAACACGCGATGTTTAGTTTTCTTAGACACTCTAATATGAATTAATTATATTAGTTTTTGTCCTTAGATAACCAAAAAAGGCACATTTGATGTGAACCAAGCATACGCCCTAGCTGAAGAAAAGTATAGTGATGAACCCACCAAAATAGAGAATGCAAAAAAACTTATCGATATGTGCAAGAAAGGTACGTAACATTTAAAAGTGACTTGTACGCGTACTTAGATATCTACTTTTATTTGCTTCATTCATTTTTCAGTTAACGATGATCCAGTTACTGATGGTCAAAAGGGTTGTGATAGGTCATTTTTACTAAGTTCATGCCTACTAGAACACGCTCCCCAGGTAATCAATCATCATACATATTCAAATACTAACAAATGAAGTAAGAAGTACAAAAATATATATACTAATAGTATAGATAGAGGTAAAGTTTAGGAGTTTGGACGTTTGGGATAATCACCGTGAATACAGATCCGATTTCCAAAATTCTTTCACTGTTACAAAGGTTTATCCTTGAGTGTTAGACTACATTTTTGTTATTATTAAATATGTACTTAGAGCTGAAGAGTTCGTTGGTTGAACGCGCCGATATCAGGAACTACTGGTTTGAATTGAAATGTTATTTTACTTTTGTACAGTCAATTTATTCAGGAAAGCTATAGGCTAAATAATATACCTACATACGAGCGGAGTAGTAAAGTGTTGCTAAAATGGGGAAATTATATCCCTTTGAGTTATATAATATCCCGTAGCGGGCGCTGCGTAAGCCGTTCAAATTATTCGTCACAAGTATTTAATTTTGAGCTAAGTTTATTAATTTAATTGATTGATTTCAATTGATATCTTACGAAGCTGTATCTACTGAACTGATTTAAGCTAACTGCACATAATTACATATTGGCGTTTATATGCATAAATTAACCTCTTTTAATTTCAGTTGGGATTCACAGTTTAACTGGTTCCATGCGCGGCAACTGAACAACACTGCTAATATTGCGCTCCACATTCTTCAATTTAATATTACATACATGCATTATAATCACGAGGAGTCCGTCACGCGGGGTGGGCAGAGTGTAGAGCGCTAGTTCTGTCTAGAATAATAATAATAATGTAATATTCTAAGGCTTCAATAAACAAAAACCACAGTAGCTTATGAGCAAAATTGTTTATTATTTACCTTAAAATTATAAGACAAGCAACATGAAATAATTGTATAAACACGTAATATATGTAGGGTGAGTTGGTATTACATACTTACCTACTAATGAAGAAAAAACTTTTACAATATGTCACGTACGTATGTATATTTATATAGAGATACTAGCTGTACCCTGCCACGCTTCGCTGTGGATATGTGACTGATGCAAAAAATAGATAAAAACAAACCTTGGTGCGGATTATATATCATGCTAAAATTTCAGCTCAACAAACCAACATAACATTTTTATATATATAGATTACACCCCGACACACAACTCATCACACGTATTTTACTGGTGTTGATTAAACCACCATTCATTGAAGAGGGCAAAGTTTGTCGCATTATCATAAGTGCTCCGGCAGTATCTAGTTAGAACGCACCCAGTCTAACGTTAATCCACGAGCTTAATTTATTATGAAGAAAATTGTGCACAATAAAAAAATATATACTTTCATTTCGTTTCATAGAATTACATTCCAGATGCATCAAAGAACTTACGAAGAAGAAGTTATACACAGTTATGTAATTCTACATACAAGTATATGAAAAATATAGTTATACATAATATACCTTAAGCATTTGGTGATAAGGCAGATATTCGATAGTTACAGTTTAACACAACAAACCGGGCCATAATAGATTTTCTTTACAAACATTTTGTATTATGTATAAAGCCAAATTTAAAGCCCTCTGTAAAATAAAAAACCAATACATATAGTAAAATTTTATTTCATTCCCATCGTCAAATGTGTGATAGGGACAGAGCTTTATACAGCAAATAACTCATATACATCTGTCTCTTTCGCACTCTTTAACAATTATGGTAAGCACCGGGAACCATTACTTGAAAATCATGAGGTAAGTATGTATAGTATATATACAAAGTATTGTTCTATTAAAAAATGGGTTTGTTTAATACAAAGGAGCTTACTACTTTATAATTTAAGTGCACTAGTCGCTTTTGTATCGATAGTGTTGTAAATATTATTAATTTCATTATAATATCTAACTAAAGTAGACTTCGACTCAAAGAGATTCCAAATAATTATGTTAATGTCTTTTCAATTTAGGCAAGAATTACTTCGTGGGGGTCAATAACTATTTATTTTAGATCTTTAGTCTTGCTTGAGGCACTAGTGTAAAAAAACCGTTGTAGTATTGTAATTAAATGAAACGCGTAATCATTGAAATTATTGTATTGTACTGAAACGAGTTCTAGTGAATTTGGGCAAATAGAAAATTTAAGTATTTTTTTAATTAAAGAATTTTACAGATTTATAGCAAATGAACAAGGATTCCGCTATCATGTTTTTATAGTATTTATGACATACCGTCAGGTACCACCAAATAAACAACAATTAAGAGAGACCTAGAACTTTGTAAAACAATACAAACATTGATACAATGGGTCGGTATATTAACGTATATAGAAATATAATCATTCCAAATTTAAATTACGTATTTGCAATTATAATCATACATCGTGGATAATTTACCATAGACTAAGTCGACTGTGAGACATTTTGGTTTAAAGATTTCACAATAGTATAAGATATATTAAGATATATAATCATATAAAATTGTATCGAAAGGATATTGTTATACAGATATGTCAATTATTTTACGAAAATACTTATCACCTAAATATCTTTAGATTATGAAAATAGTTATATTTAGAAAAAATATATGCAAACAATGAGACTACGTTTAAAATTGGCACATCAATAATTTTTAATAAAAAAGGACCTACAATTTGGAGATATTTCAAAAATTTACAGACAAAAACAATTAAATCCAGTTAATTTTGTGTTAATCAAATGTTGTGACATACAAATGTAATTTATAATTTATATACACTTTAGGATTTGGGGGCACAAGTATGAAATTCTCAGATGTGGAATTATCTGCGGCTATCAACATAGTTTGAGAGAGGTCAATGGCCCAGAGGACGTAATTTTTGTAAGCTATCTCAATTACTTTTGCTGAATACAAATACATATGTTCAGAATATACAAAACATCCCTCGTATAAACTATTGGGTTAATATCAAACAACTGCACAATAACTAAAAAAATTGAAATCTGAAACTTTCATTGTTAATGGGGTGGATATTAATAATAATATATCCTCACGCCTTCCCACAAGGGTCCCCGAAGAGGTAGGCAGAGGTGTATAGGTAACACCCAAACACCCACTTTCACGAGTCCATCGCCGTTACTCAAGCACGACTATACATACGCCTTAGAATTTCTTCTCAGACGTATGCAGGTTTCCTCTCGATGTTTTCCTTCACCGTATAGCTCGTGGTGTGACTAATCACTGTACTTAAGTTCAGAAAAACCTATTGGTACAGCCGGGATTCGAACTTGCGACCTTTGCGCCGCAGGCAACTGCTCGAACCACTCGGCCACCACGGCTTTTTCAAGTCAGACATCGGGAGCTAGGCAACACAGATGAGTGAAATGTGTGAGGCTAGGATGTGGACTTAAGGCGTTGATGGTATGATTAAGTTAGGCTATTAACATTGAAAGTTTCACTTACTCCTATACTAGCCGTATTATAAGTTCGATAACATGAGTGTCAATAACATTATGAATATAACAAAGTCAGTGCCGATACAAAGTCGTCTAGAAGGCGAGCAGTGAATCTTTTGAGGTAATGTGTTCTTTCACTTTGTGTCATAATATTACCTGTATGAAAATAATGAATGGTGCCAAGGCTAGGTTTAGGCTCTTTAGAGTGAGAATATATAACATACGCTTTATCTAGAAGAATGGGCTTCAACCAAACACGTAATATACGTATACTATATTACGTTTTCAACTTAAGCCCTATATTCAGTGCGACAGAGAAAACGCTACAGTATGTAATAGCTACGCATATGACATTTGTTTGACATTTGACAGTTGTCATTAAATTGGACAAAGCGATGACAGATGACTAAGACAGCTCGTGATGTGAATAAAGAACATTGTTTGTGATAGCCGTGCTATTCAGGTATATGATAATGATAGTGTACGCTGATTACCTAATCGATCAAGACCAGCTGCCCCTCAGAGAGGGTGGCCTCGCTCGGATGTTATATGCTGTCGTAGCTGTTGGGGTCAGGCGAGGTCACGGGGCCGGCGCCGCGTGCTGGCAACTTGAATCCGTTGATCGCAAATGCCCATCCATCCTGTAATACGAGTATCGTTAATACACCCGGTAAAGGGCGTTCATACCTCACATTTTGGACTAGCAATGTGTAATTTATTTGTAATAAAACATTGCGATTTACAACGAAAACAATTGTTAATGTTTTGATTAGTCATGTAATGGTCTTCTATACCACATACCTATACACAAAAATCTATATATATTAGTAAATATCTTCGTTCAAAAAAATATATATTATACTAGGTGTGCCCACGATTTCATCCGCGTGGAATTTAACTAAAAGGTTATTGTTCAGTTTCTTACAATGAAAGTAGTCTAACTCCTTATTACATCAGCTATCTGCCAGTGTAAGTCCCGTCAAAATCGGTCCAGCCGTTTCAGAGATTAGTCGGAAAAAACAATCAGACAGACAAAAAAAAAATTTAAATGTAATTCTGCTATATGTACCGTGTATATATCCATCCATATGCATTTAGTATTATGCGGTTAATTTAATATTACAAACAGACCCTTCAATTTTATTTATTTGTATAGATTATATTGACATTAAAATACTATATTTTTTTTTATATTATAATATAATAAATTAAAACTTTCTTTATACTGAACTGAAGTCGGCAATAAGTAAAGAAACTACACAAGTAGCAATACAAGTACTCACCCTGACTAGATTTGGCAAGTCGGACCAGAATGCTAGGTTAGGTATAACTTCGATACCCGTGGCCCCCATGAGGAATTTCTTGGTACAAATGCCAAGTACAAGATAGAATATAGTGCATGAGAAGAATATGATCACCAATGTGGAGCCAAACGACCGACCAGTGTCTATCTGCTTCAGACACGCGTCTGGAGAGTAGAAGGAAAGAACCTGAAAGATAAATAATAGGTATATTTAAAATGGTGTTTTGTTAACTGCGCAGAAAATAGCATACTTCAGTTACGAATAAAGTGTTAATAATGAAATGCAATCATTAAGAGAGAGTCGCCGCTTCTGAGGCAGTCATCAGCTCGTGGTATATTAAATCGGAGTATGTAGCAGTAAATGGTCCCGCAGTACTGATTTTCCAGTGACTACTTCAATTACTCAGTTACCTATAGATAGTACCATCCACGAAGATGCGCCCCACCAATTTCTAGTCGGGGGGTCGCGAGATGTGGGGAGTATGGCTCGGGGCAAAATTATATCCAATACCATTCAGGAATTTTTGCGTTAAGTAGAAACAAACATCCTCACAATCCTTAACATTTATAATATTACATTTATAACACTACCAAAGCAGAAGTTTTCAAATGTTTGCTAACAAGTTCAATAACATACTACTTTCGGGCACTGAGCAACTTCATATACATTTAGTAGTGTATATCATATACATATATTTACGATATTGTGTTCCTCAAAACTCATAGTGCATACAAATATTTCAACACTTCTAATAAACAACTAGTACTCACAATTTTATTAGGCTCATCCAAGGAAAAGACATGAAATTCGTTTGTTGTTTCTGCACACAGAAGAAGAACAACTGTTGACCTGTAAACAAAGTTAGAGTGCACATCCCCTTGTTATATCATTTATAAACCTTACTGTCCATAAATTAATATGAAATAATTTCATTTTCACTCAATTGAAACATATGCAATTTGACCATGAGTTAATTAGTTGACAAAAGAATAAGTACCAATTACTTTTTAATTGTAACATGCAACTGTGATAATAAATGATTAATAAAACATAAGCCAATAATTGCCCTGTATAGTCTTGTGGCATATTTATTTAGTTGTCAAATATGGAATATTTAAACTTTGGAGTCATTTTATGATGGTACATAAATGAAGTAAGCCATTCTGGCTATATTAATTACCTTATTAAGATAATTTTCTTTTGTACTCTAACTTAGTATTACCATTAAACAGTGGACAGCCCTAGATGGCCCATACAAATACCATATGTTAATTCCTTAATGATGATAATTAATTAATAATTGCAATAGTACTTTCACCATGTGGCTTTTTTTACAGAGCAAAGGCGGCAAATATGCATATGGCATAAGTGGTTACCATAGTAACCTATGGGGGGTCAGGATAGTGCCTGCATGTTGTCAGCACAGTTGTGTTAGCATCATTAGGTCCTGATCCCCCTTTGCACAGAATTTGCAGTCTTTGTGAAGTTTGGTTCCGGTTGCATTCAGTATTGGTATTTTAAGGTGAAGGTACTGCCTCAGTTGAACAATGCCAACTCCATATGTGTTAGTTTAGTTCCATTGATAGACAATCAAGTCTTGGGTCTTGAGCATCGTCAAGTATAAAGGACTAGAACTGCCCAGAAAATTTGAGCATGAAATTTAATTTGTGGACATTTATGTAGGGTCATAAACAAAAAAAGTTATATTACTCTCTTATTACAAACAATTTACCCTCATCTCATAAGGAAAGATTTGGTTATCTTGATACTGTAAATTGATACAATGATTGAAATATTAACTTTAGTATTGACTTAGTATTTACCTAGGTACCTATTTAGGTTTCACTTAAACAATAGGAAACTTACGAGGGTCCATGAGACAAAATGAGAGACTTTCCATCTGCACTGAAATCGGAGGTATTTGATGATCCCAAGTAGTCATAGACCTCAGAGTCCATTTTGAATGTATTTGTGGCTGAGTCTGTAAGCAGCATGGTATACACATGCCGACATAGCTGAAAGATGAAATTGTGTTAATCACATACTATATAAAAATATAATAATATATCCTCGCACCTTCCCACAAGGGTCCCCGAATGAAAATAACTGCCTAATTCTGGATTATTTGATAATGTCAGTTATACATTTGAATTATTTTGCTTACCATCACACATTTATGCCTTTTAAATTCATGGCATGTCTGTCATCCAAAAAAAACTGTTCCCGGGTTAAAAAAATATGTTTTACTTGTTTTTCTTTGAGAAATTCAAATTTATTTAGTTTTTTGAAAGTGT
>JACCPG010007779.1:0-14812 GCA_016069955.1 Drepana arcuata
AATTGCGAGTGGACAGCCCTATAGGTGCGCCCACGCAGTTCCCAGTGCGTTGCGCAATCTGACATCTCCATTAAACGTTGGGCGATGGAGACGACTGCACCCGCATCGCACTCTACATTAAAACGATCAAACGACTCTGTAAAACGCCCTAATGAACATCTTAAGTGGTTTATTAAGTGCCGATCGCCGTTATTTTTATGTTAAAATCACTCCGTCTCTCGGTTGTATGATAAATGCTTTATTATCTCTGTCTCCGTGATGTAACTCACAACTGGGAGATCTTTCGCGCCGTTTTCGCTGGTTAATTTCTTCATATGGTTGTCTAAGTCTGTTTGTATTTATGATTCAGCTTGTAGTAGTAGATTTGTAGTTCGGATACAGGCTGATTATCATAGTTATTAAATAGTCACCATACATTCCTTATTAAAAAAAATCGAAGAATATTCATACTTCAATCATGCTGAATTCGCTATGGTGTAGGCAGAGAGAGTAGTGACCTTAATCGACTTAAAGAATCATATTTTTTTTATGATGTGTAAACATCACACTGGATCCATTATAGTGTAGGCAGAGTGAATAGAGAGGCAGTTTTCTATAGACTAACAAACCTCTCGATAAATTTACGTTGGTTAAAAATATTAAGCGCGCACAAAGAAATGTTATTACATTTGCAAGCTGCGGTCGTAATATTTATGTCCTTCAAATATAGATTAAGAAATGTAATTAGTTAATAATTTAACACACATAACCGACATCAATGGTCAGCTATTTTCCCATTTCTGCCTTCATCAACCAACGTGGAAACGAAAATAGCATTGCAACAAAGAGAAGACCCATAAAAAGTATATAAGGCAACATCAGTACTGTATTTTAACAATAAACCCGATTACGCTTTGATAAAGTGCATTAACAAAACTCAAAGAAAACTGTGAATATCAAGAATGTTAGCAGTGTTATTATAAGAAGTCTTTTGATTAAACTCTTAATTTTTTAATGGTTGACAATGCATAAAAAAGCTTTAGAGACATGTAACTACGTAAGTTATAACATTTTTTATATAATTACGTAGTTACTGGTATTCGAGTAAAGAAAGAAAACGATATAATTATAAGAAACGTCATCTTCTGCCGATAGAATTTTTATTCCAAATTCAAAAGTATTGACTAATGTCAAATTCCACAAGAGACCGTTTGAGGAATTAATTTATTAATGAATTGGTGACTTGAGCACAAATCTTCTGGTAATTTCTACGACTAATTTAGTTAAGACACTAACGTCTTCTTTTATTATTAAGTATTATGCAAATTGTTATTGAAAATCAGTTTAGACGTATCGTACGTATTACTGAGCCGATGTGACCAAGTAGTTTATTTGTCTCCGGAAAAGTTAAGTAAGCAATTGGGTTTGATGTTTTTATCAACAAAATAACATATCTATCTAGATATCGAGAAATGTTTAGGTGCCATGGTGACAGATGGCGAGTCTCACATAGAAAACGGAAATAATACTGGTTTCCTCAGTATGTTTTTGTCACCGTAAATCCCGTGGTCTACACTGTACCTAAATTCATGCATAATTATTGTTGAAATTCACTCAACAATAGTTATGCTTGAATTCTTAATATTCTTAATAAAGATATTCATACTACGATCGTAATACTTTGTTAACTTTACAGACGAAGTGAAGTGACAGCGAGACAAACTATATTGTGCTGGAAAAACCTTTTATTTTAACCAGCTTATATTACAATTTTCCAACTTACGTCTTACTGACGTCCTTTTTTCGCTAACTGACAGTTTTTTTACTTGTTTGCCACTGTCAAAGTTTAGATTTAAGGTTCTACCTCAGAGGTTTTAGCTTTGACAGTGGCAAACAAGTACAAACTACTTCGTCGTGTCGCCAACAATTTATCGTCACGCTGAGTCACTGACTGGATAGGCAGTGAGAGTAGAGTGCTAGTTCTATCTAGACTCTTATTCTTAACATATCTCTTTCGCTTCGTCCACATTCATCAGTCTCTTCATACATGCTTCGAATACTCTTGACGTTCCTGTCCATGAATGTCCGATTGATGATGATCTAGGAAGTTGCAACGTGGTGTTTCTTCACACATCCTTCAATATGTCCAAACGAAATTAACACACCTTTCTTCATCTTTACAATCACACCCTTGTTCGTGCCAGTTGTTTTGCGAATTTCTTCATTGTGGGTTCGATCTGAAATCGTTACGCCGCATATTTTTCGAAGATATCGCATCTCAACTGCATTAATCCTATGTATAGGCTTTCTCTGACATACCTCATCATATAAACATCATAATGAAAACTTTTATAACTTAATAAGAATATCATACGAAGCTATTAGATTGCAACAAATGGAAACACTCCGTCCTCTATTACCGCGTTGCGATAGCATTAAGATTGTGGAACGCGCAGATATCCTGATAGTAATTGCACCAATAGCCGATATTAATTGGAACCTCGCGTATTAAGTTATCACGCTTTTACGCTTTAACTAGCAATGCCCGTGGATAAGAAACTTACTGAGTTATAATTAGTATGCGGTATTTTTTATTTATTAGGTACAGGCTCGTTTGAGAGTGCTATTTCATCTCTGCCTTGAACTTTGGAACGTGGTGAAGGCATTTAGCCCATTCGGGTGTCTAACTTTAAGTGTGGGACTCTGGAAACCTCATTTGTTCGTTCAGTTTTTTTTATTCGTGTCATTTACTACCAATATCTATTCGTAACCACATAGTGATGATTAAAACGTAACAGAATCCAATAGACCGATCATCAAATTCACGAGAAAGGTCACCTACAAATTTCTTTACTTTGAATTTTACAAAGTACTTTCTTGATGTATGTAACATAAATAGTATCGACACGCCGTGTCCCCTCGTGAGGCTGGTAGAGAAAGTAGAGTTTCTCGATCTTGAAATCCAAATTGGTGCTTTTTAAAAATGGCAGCATTATAGCGGGCAAGACATTTCTAAACTACCAAATCATCGAACAGCAGACGAAGATATTCATGCTGACTGAACGATAAAAACCAGTTATCAAAATAAAGCCGACCCATTCAAGGACACCGAAAGGGTTGAAGCCCGCACTTGACCTTTTTACCTGACTCAAAAAAGAAATAAATTCTCAATTCGATTGTGTTTTTTTTTATAATCCTGATCGCGTGCCCACTTATCAATGAATGGACCGTATAATTTCTGTTTACTTTTACTCTCGGAAGGAGTCTCAAGTAGTTGTGGTAAAAAGTTTACCGGTTGAACTCAAGAATAATATTTATTGTGGACAAATGTACTTATAACGGACATTGTTGGTGTAATTATGTCTTGTTATGCGGACACGGGACTTGCCTTCATTAAATTAATTCACCCAAGTTGTCCAACTTTCTAAAAAAGTTTCGACACCACTGTTCTAGGTTTGAATATCAATTTTTTTTTCATAACTTCAATCTATCTTCACGCCTTGTCAAGGTGTAGCCACAACACCGCAATTTCGCCCGGATAATTTTAGGTGCAAACGTATCCATTTTTCCACTCGATGTGTTCTTTCACTTAATATGCGCTCAAGTTCGGAAAAACGTATTGGTACAATCGTGATTTGAATTCGCTTTGGGTTACAAGCAAGTATTGGAACCACTCGGCCATCGCGGCGCATTTTTCATATGATAACGATATATCAACAAACTATTTGCTTCCCAGGGACACAATTATGCCACTCAAATGTCACCTGCGCAAGAGCATTTTCGTTTATCTCATATCAAGTTACTACGTAAAAAATCTATGATACATTTCTTTTAGTGTGTATATTTGACTACATGATATTACACATTGTCCTATCTCTTCAAGAACCCTTGTTGAAAAGCGAGAGGATACATAATGTACATACATACATATCATCACGTCGAGTCCTTAATATACTATATACATTAAAAATATATTCTTAACTTACCATAACACAAAATCCCAGGAAAAACGTATTTTTATCTCCATTTTTATCACAATTAACTCTTATTACCTTCAGATATAAGTTTATTTTCACTCATTTTATCACGTTTACTTATAACTTGTGTCATTTTCTCTCAATCACTTCACTCCTAAGTTAATCATAGTTCATAATGAAAGTTATAAGGAGCTGTTGCATATCGTAGTATCCTGAAACAAAAAGTTAGTTTAAAACCAGTCATTGTATACTTATAATAAAGAAAGCCGGGGTGGCCGAGTAGTTGCCTGCAATACAAAGATTTCAACTTCGAATCCCGACTGTGGATGTTTTTTTTCGGTCGAGTACCTGCAAGTCGAGTACCGTCAGTCATACCGCAAACTTTACCGTGAAGGAAACCATTGAGAAGAAACCTGCATACGTTTGCGAAAAAAATCAATGACAATTAAATAGTGTCATGTTGGATCCTAAAATATGTCTCCGGCGAAATGATCTCTTTTGTAGGTACTACCGACACAACTCTGCCTACCCCTTTGGGAACTTTTTTCAAGAACCACTTTCGATATATTTTAGGTGCCAACGCGACAAATGGCGTGAAAAATTACAAGTCTATTGCCGTTTCTTAAACACGATATATGTCTTTGAATTTCTTCTCAAACGTACGCTGTAAAACGATACACGTGAATTAGGGTATTAGCGTGCATTCCGTTTCTTCCAATCATAAACATTCATATATTCGTATATGATCATAAAACCTCAATGTACAAACTTGGTACATCGATGAATGAACACCAAACGGAAGCGGTAAGATAAGACGCAAACAATAGGTACATCTCGTGAGAACACTGAGTCACTAAGGAAGGTATTTGGATCATGCTAATGCAATCCCTACGTTATAGGAAATCTTCACGATCCTTATAGGGAATGTTGGAAATTGTAACACGAAATACTTCTAGCTTGTCGTTTATTCAATTTATGACTCTACCTTAAACGTCATTAGATAAAAAATTGTGTACCTAATTACAAAAAGTTGAAAGCACTATTAATTTGCATTAAATGTATATGTAATAATAACATAAGCGCCACGTTTTCATCCTCGTTGATTGTTTCGCTCCCTTGCATAGTATTTTTTAAATCTGATTAGTAGTTCATTCAAACAAACCAATTCTGCCTCTTTATAATACTATACAATCGCAAAAGCCTATTTGGAACGTGAAACAAATCTGCCAAATATTGACACGATTAGTTGCCAAGACTTCTGTCACCGCGACCACTTTATCTGCCAGTGGCACAGCGTAAAGTAAATAAAAACGGCAAATATTGTAATGCTCGAGCATAACTAAACTCATTACGACATGCAACTGCACTGTGTCACTGTGTTAAAGCGGATAACTCGTTATCATCAAACAAACATTGCGCATTCGCTTGGAAAAGTTCTGGAACATTATAATTGGCTTATTTTTCTTAATACACTATATTATACATGGAACTGGCTGTTACATACGAGTAGTTCAGAGAAAAAACTTCTGAAACAGATTCAAATAAAATATACATATTATCGTAACGCCGTTTATTGTCGTGTGTCATCGTGTGAATATACTAGAGCGCCAGTTCTCTCAAGACTCACAGAGCTTTTTCAGTTCATCAAAATTCATAAGTTCCTTGTCGTTCTTCTGTGTTCGGTTGATTTGAAGTAATTAACTATTAGCTAAATACTAGAAAGACGTCGAAGACGTTCTTCGAAACGTTGAGAGTATTAATAGCTAAGTAAATTCGTTTCCGGCACCACATAAAGTGTATGTATTCTTAATTGCGTTTGAAAGAAATCAACGTTGTTTGCCCGGAATGGGAGGAATCAATCGCAAGCCATTAGAGGACACCAATTACTTACCAAAGTTGTTTTTTGTTTTTACAACATCGACACAGTCCATATTATTGATAAGTAAACATGAAGCCTTAGGAAATCTCGCATAGATACCTAATATTATAGAGAAAAGCCTTTCGTGGTAATTACGATCAAATAGAAATGAGATTTTACTGACTTTCATTCATCTTTTCGTCGCACATAACAGAAAATGTATGCTTATAAAAATTTTCATTACACTTTTTACTCTTTGGAGTTAAAAAGCTATGCTAATTTCTGTGACATCATTTTAATAATGTCTAATATATCCTACAGCTCACCTGAACCATATAATTGAAAAAAAATGTCTGTAATGTTGTCTTTTCAAGAAATTTGTAGAACGCTCCTTTTAAGTAAAAATATTAGATACAATATGTGTAAAAAAACATAATTATATTTAACTGCAAGATAAAAAAAGAAAACAAATATGCTCTCACCCGTCAAATACTGTAAACTTTTTACTTGTACACACACATTTTAAATATGTACTTTTTGATATAAGATATATAAAAATAAAGTTATATTTTTACTATTTTACTTTATCGTAAAGAAAGTTTCAATTCGGAATACCCGCGTAAGTAGTGGACAAAATGCCCGGTAACGCGCATGCGCGGTGCTTGATGTACGACCGGCTGTACAGCTTTTAGCAGACTGGACATGGGACGCTACCATGGCTGTTATAGAGGAGTTGATGGTTCTTTGTGTACTACCGGGAAATTATCCCCAGCATGGGATAGGCCGATGCCAATCTGTCATTGAACGTAATCTATTAAAAAAACATAAAGCTTTTAAAAAAGGAATGTTATAAAAAACGTCCTATAACTACGACGTCAAATGAGGCCTAACCTTTATAACGTATTGTTCTAGAACTTGTAGGCATGAATTTGATTGGTAATAACTGTTGATATTGCGAATCAAATCGAGAATCAATCTGTGGTTAGTTGAGTTGCGAAATGTCATTTATCATTCAATTGTTAGAGGGACATTAACGTCAGCATCAATCTAGTATTGTTATTTTGTTTAAGCCACCTTGGACGGGGCCACATATGTGTGGTCACGTATGTTTCAGCTTTACATGAACGGTCACATTGTTTACTTGTCAGGTATCCAATAATTTCAGAGCTATAGCAATGTGTATTTTTGTCATTGTCCGCTTAAAAGAAGACGCTCAACTGCTGATAATCACGACACCCCATGGTTAAAAAAAAAGTAGGCTAGACCCGACCGTCCTAGGAGACGTGGGAGGTAGATGCCGGTGGCCTCTGGTAATTTGTTAGTAACCCCAACACCCTAACTGATGTCAACAACACATCAATCAAGGAATAAGCCTCACTTTAAAACATGATAGATCTGGAAGAGTCTGAGATCTTAACCAATACAAAACTTGCATTTCGAAAAAAAAAATTACCAATTATGATTACTAAATATATCAAGTGTTAGAATCATATGAGCATTTCTTCATCTCATATAACTTAATACAAAATATATTGCTCTTAGACCACCTGTCCGATAGATAGATCTGATAGACATGGGTAGATAAAAAATTTAGATATTTGATCTGAACTTGAGTACAGTGAGTATTGGTCATACCACGAGACAACATTAAGGTGAACGAAAACATCGAGAGGATGCCCGCATACATTTGAGAAGAAATTCAAAGACGTATGCATAATCACTTGAGTATCGACGATGGACTCGCCATACCTAAAATATATCTTGGATAAAAAGTGGGTGTTTGGGTGTTGCATATACTGACATGCTCCTTCAATGACTTGCTAGTAATAGATTTTCTTAAGATACAATGTATTCTATGTCCTACTAGAACAAATCGATCTTAATGTTATGGTCATTAGTATCGTCAGAATGGTTTTTAAAAACACTTTTAACGTAAATTAAGAACAATAAATACGAGCCCAACCATTCCTGTATACAAAGTATACTTTAACATATCTAAAGATCCCTTGCTCAGTGTGTCTACGGCTGCTTCTTATGCAATAACTAACGTGGGTACTTTACCTTGACAAATTCCGTAGATACCGTTAAAAACGCCATAAAATTCCCAAAATGCGATTCGTTAACTATCGTTTCCCTTCTCGGTGGTCTATAAACACGTACAGGTTTCATTCTCGAGCTACAAAATCGCCTCTTAGTCTTCGATGATAACGTTTTATTGTTCTCCAATAATCTCTGTTCCTTAAGATAGGGATGACGACGTAATATATAGCGTGCATCGATCCGCAGTAAGTACCCCAATAAGTACCCCAAGATTATTCCTTATTTTAAGACCGAAATTCCTGTAAGAGGCGTTAACATCAGGTGTAAGAAATGGATGAATATTTTATATAAATAATAATATATCTTCGCGCCTTTCCCCAACGAGGGACCCTTGTCCGGAGTATGGAAACGGTAAGCAGAGGTGTGTAGGTAATACTCACATACACACTCACTCTTCGGCGGAGATATAGTTTAGGTATCTTTAGAACCAGACTTATCATTAACGACTGTGCCAATGATTTTTTCCGAACTAAAGTACAGTGATTAATCAGACCACAAACTTAACGGTGAAGGAAAACTTCGAGAGGAAACATACATACGTTTTAGAAGAAATTCAAAAACGTAAGTACAGTGAAACGGTGATGGACTCGCCATCTGTCACGTTGGCACCAAAATATATCTCCTGCAATATCTTTTTATAAGTAGACCTTTCTGGCAATAGAGGAATAAACACCATAAGTAAGATATTTTAAAATAAAAATGTTTTTTTTTTATTATCTTCGCTATTTCAATTGTGGTAGTTTGTCTAACTCTGGCAATTAAAATATAAACTGCCATTCTTTTTCTTATAAACTTTATAAACTTTCCTCTTATTTATAATAATAATAATATATCCTCACACCTTCCCACAAGGGTCCCCCAAGAGGTAGGCAGAGGTTGATGAGATAATAATATCTAATGTCTGGCGGTGTGAATAAGATAGTTAAGATAACAAGCGTTTGATTAATATCGAATCCCCGAAATTTTGGGAGTAACTGCAAATATCACTGAAATCTCAAAATGAAGAATTCATGTCCACTTCATTAGTTAAAGCTAGATCAAATCGAGCACTCTAACATATACGAATGATCGTTAACTTCGAGTACGTTTAGACTAATATAATATAGATTAAAGAGTTCTGTCTGTAATTCTAGAGAGACCTGAACGCCAAGTCTCTCTCCCTACTTTCCCTACCCCGTACCCCGTGAGAAAATCGGCGTGTCCATTATGTATGAAAAGAATATTTATTTGAGTGTCTTGATACACAATAATATACATTCGCCCAATACAAAAGCTACCGCGACATCACCAATGATAGCCTATAACTGTTTATTCAAACACAACTCGAATTAGAAACATGAGTGGTGCAAGTTAGGGTCCAATTATCACCTGTTAGCGGACTTCCACTAAGGGCACCTACCTTTGACCTCATACAGGGTCTCGATACAGTGACCTACTTGCCCTAGCTTTTACCTGACGGCTAATTTCCATGCCAAGCTAAGCGTTATTCTACGCTGACTCAACGTAATTGGGGCGAACCAATATTTTGGTATGTTTTCCTACTTCATACTTTGTGTTTATTTGGAAATTACACGCTACTCCAAGTTTGAACACAAGATTAGACTTTTTACTTGCGGCTATAAATAATTCATGATCCGTTCCGTATGTGGGTACCGGTAAAATAACGTGACGTGATGTAGTTATGGCGGGGGCTATTGGAACAAACATTAGGCAGGCTCACGTTGCTTTGTTGTCTCGAAACCGCATATCAGCGGCTTGTGAATAAAGCTACTGACACACACTAGCTAGATTTTCTCGCGGTAAAGGTAAAAGTTAGTTAGACCGCAAAACGCGTCGTAAACTCGCCCAGTAATTTAGTATTCCCGGATTTAGGTATAAAGTTTCGCACCTGATTGAACTTTCTAGAGGGAATCAGAAATGTCAACTTTGATCAGTTTGTTAGTAAAACAGTTAATGTTTCATGTGCAGACTTAAGACTTCGTGATAATATTTCCTTGATAAGTCAGTATGCGTAGAGCGGTATTTCTGACTATGTATAGTAAAAATCAAAAGGGCCGAAAAGAGTAGTCTGAGGTGTGTAGTCTCTGTTTGCCGAAGAAATATTTAAGTGTAAACGTGACAGATTACGAGTCCATAGCCGTGTCTCAAGCACGGCTACATCTTTAAATTTCCTATCATGTTTTCCTCTTGATATTTTCCTTCACCGCAATGTTCGTGAAGGTTTTAATCTCATAAAAAGGTTTTAATTTTATTTTAACTGACTATTTAAAGTAAATGGCACGTTATACTATCGAAAAGCATCGCTTCTGGAAGTGCCTTTACGTCATGTGAATTGAATGGCACGGACAAAAAGCCGGGGCTCTACACCCAATCTATTTCCATTAATCAGGAATGCGCCTGAGCTCCAATGCTCGGAGCATGTATTATGGGAACGTTTACTTTTTCTACCTTTCTAACTAAACTAAGGTCTAAATAGCTTCAAGGCAGGTTTAATCTAGCTCTATCAGGATGAAATTCGTTAACTGTATAGTGTTGGGTAGTTTCGTCTTTTTTTAATTTCGTTGGCCAAAATGAAACATGAATGTTTGCCACATGCAAATTGGCTAGACTCGGACAAAACAAAGCAAATAATTGAAGTGTCCGATAAATAGATAGAAACAAGCCACTTGATAGGTTCGGGCGGGGGTCAACAGGCGGCAACGATCGGCAGCCACTGAACATAATGTTATAACATGGACACCCGTGATTTCAGCGGGTCAATGACACCCCACACACAGCTGAATTGCTTCTATTGCTAGTTATACATACACTGCGAACATACGATGATTGGGGCATTTGTCGTAAATTCACTATTAACGAACGCTCCACGTTTAAAATTTAAAAATGTAAATTGAAAACTATTAGATTATGGTTGTCGCTGTTAAAAAAACCATCACGCCGAGTCCCTCACTATATAAGCAGAGAGAATAGAAGGACAGCCAGACTTATTATATACATACATACATACATATAATCACGCCTCTTTCCCGTAGGAGTAGGCAGAGACCACTTCTTTCCACTTGCTACGATCCTTGCATACTTCTTTCGCTTCGTCCACTTTCATTATTCTCTTCATACATGCTCTTCGGTTTAGGGTACTCTTGACCTATACTTGTACTTATAGTACTTGTACTTATAAATTATGGATTAAGCGAAATAGGTCTGCAACGCTATAGAGCTGACTAATATTACTATTCTTATTATATTGGCATAAAATGTACAACGAAAATTATTTATCAATAATTAATTACCTCTACACCAAGGAGTATACCCGTAGAACACAATGGATGTCTCAAAGCATAAAAAAGTAATTATAGAACACGCTTACACTATAAAAATGATTAATTAGCTAGTAAAATAATTTTAGAACACCATGCTATGTAGCTTTTGATGCACGCGTGCTGGCATGATCGGCAAAATATTTATCTTTATTTACTTCGAAAAGTCTTCACTCCGCATACAATGCGAGACAAGAACCGAGATGCTTGAGTGGATTTGATAGTCATCTGTTAGTGAGCTTGTGCGCTACTAGCATTTTGATACTTTAGCGGTATACCTATTGGAAATATTGTAGGTATATATCGCGAAAATATGTAGCCTTTAGATGACTAGTCAACGGTGAACGGTGCCACCGTAAATAATCCTCCATACATCGGAGATAAAGAAGGCTATCCCTAGAGAGACTATGGAGTTCTTCAGGAAGTTTGTGGAATGATTATTACAGGCGTCCACAGACGACAGTAAACGCCACATTGCCAATTAATTAGAAAAAAATAAAAACGACCTGTAATAATGATCTACTTTGTCCAACCAAGAAGCCAATTATTTATTTAAATTCAGAACACATCACCATAAAATGACCTCCACACAATACGCAGCTACAGCATGTGGCGTATTTTAACTGCTACTTCACTAATTAATGGCGAAGGTAGTGGGAGATTACCCAGACCACGGAATGGGCGGTTTGTAACGAAATCATGTTTAATACTGTCTTTATGACTCAGGCTAAGGCATTAGTTGTCTACATCTGTGAGACGAGTGAGCACTAACAACACGAACTATTTTACAATCTTTGCGAAAGCCAACAACGGCAGGCAACGGTGTAATAACACCCACTTACCGCCTTTGATGTATTCAAGGGTCAACGAGCGTAATTGTGAGTCCGTCGTAGTCTTCCACTCACTCAACGAGTTAGATATCTATCCGCACGCTACAGGACACCATTGGAGATCCGAGAATTTAGGAAAAACGAATATCTTCCCTCGTTCCCACATCTCGTCGTCTGACTAATGTCACACTAATGGCTAAAGACTAATGTCAGAGCGACGTATGACTAAATGCACTTAAATTCGTACGTCGAGACTAGAACTTCCAATCATGTGTTTAAGGCGACTGCTCACTCCCACTCGGTCACCACGGCACGCATAATAATAAGTTTTTTTATTCTATAACCAAGATATTCCTTCATCTAGACAGGGTCCCTGGTCTATATTGCCTTTTTTTGTTTTTTTATTTTATGGGAAACCTTCAATAGGTGTCCGACCGTCCTAGGGGGAGACAGACGGGTTATGTGAGATTTAAAACCCCCTCGCTGGCCATCCTCTGTGAATATAGGAGGGCTCTGGGATCTCCCGAGAAACGCACCAGTATCCTCCTGCACTTTGCCTTAGTACAGGGGCGCCTAACTTCGCCCCTACTACCCTCGCTTAGTCTATAATGCCTGACTTAAGAGGCACTACTTATAATTACATTATTCTAAATTGCTATGTTAACAATGCGGATATTTTTTTTGGTATAACTTTTTTATATTTGATTGTGCAAGTCGAAATGATTTCTCTAGAGCTACCGCATCAATGGGCTGCTGTAAGCCCTTACTCGCAGACAGACCGTCAGCTCTATTGTCACCCTATTGGTGATTAAATATAAAAAGCTTATACTCGCTGTTGATAAGATAACCTAAAGAACCGTACCGTAAAGTTTTTTATTGTGAGATTGTAAATTAACAAGTCTTCATGTTTATAACGTTCGAAATTTTACTTCCGCATCCTAATGCAACAAATCGTCTAAATACACAATGATTTGTAAAGAACAGGTAAATGGAACCTGCATATCTTTTCCACGTAACAAGACGTCAGATTTATCAAAACTCTTTGCAGGCCACTACAGTTGGTAGGTCTTCCAACCACCACCACCATGTCGTCTGAAGGGTGGGTACCCTATGTATCACTCCTCCTAATCTATCTAGCCAAGTGTCGTGGCCATTGCAACCTCTTCATACTTTCATTTATATATCCTTTCGTAAATTGATACAACAACGAAGGAATTAATTAAAATTTTTCAATCGGTACACATTCATACACATACTATTATTTGCCGGAATTATCATCATCATCAGCCTGATGTGAGTCAATCCCTCGTTCTTCCGTTTCCAATCCAGGGCCTTTCCCAAGCAGGTCAAATAAAGCGACTGGGTCGACTTACCATATATTCTCTGCCTTCCACGTCTGCGCCTTCTGGTACCAATTAAGAGGCTTAGCTCACAGTTCAACCGACAAACGACATACGTTCCCACTATAATGCAATCTTAATAGTACTCGTATTGGGATGGGTATGTTTAGAATTTCTTTAACATTAATAGCTATCCATTTTCTAAATCGTTACAACGCAGCCACCTTCTAGCTACGGCTATTTTCAGTTAATCAAAGCACCTTCTCCCAACTATCGAACTAGCGCTTTTCTAATCGAATCATTCACGGGCGCATTGTAATGCGAGCGGACCTATAGTAAGGGCCACCCGCAATTGACGATGTTTTCACACGAGACTGGGTCACTCGTGAGCTCCCTAACAATGTGAGATAACGCGAACAAAACCACTATTTAATATGGAAATTGAACGCGGCGCCAACAATAAAAAAATACATTGATTCCATTAAACAAACTGCCCTAACGGTTTATTGGATGATTTTGTATTTATTTGCATAAAATAAAATACTGTTTTGAAGCTCATTGTATGCCACAATGTCAGTAATATGTAAGCCTCATTGAACAATCCAATTATAATTTCAATCTTCTTAATAATGCGTTGGAACATAACATTTTTTATTTATATGTATAGTTATTTTGGTAATTTCCAATGTTTTCCAAAATATCCTGTTCTTTTTAATGTTTACGTATTGTTTTTTCATCATTCAGGTAGTATTTATGCTTTTCACACATACAATGCGAAACTATGTGCAAGAGGAGGTAGAAGAAAACCACGCTCCAACTACCTACATCAAATCGAAACGACATTCAAGGATGAAGAGAAGAGAGTCAGTGGACGAAGCGAAAGAGGTATGTATGTCTAAAGAGAACTAGCGCTCTCTGCCTACCCCGTTAGGTATAATTATATAAGGCACAGATTGAAATGCCTCTATAAATAGCGGTTACCGTTTACCATCAGACGGGCAGTATGGTGGTTGACAACCTCAAATACCAAAACCGATCCACACTGATAACCTTTGGTAACTATGTAGGTTGTATAATACATATATAAATACTCGTATATACATTTACGCAGAGTAATTTAAACATTACTAATTGATTCTGTTGTTAAAATTTCAGTCTTGCCAGAACTAAATGAAGTATTTTCATATAAATAATATCTTTGAATGTACTTTCAAAGAAATACTACCGGAAACAGTTTCTCCTAAACCATTATTTTTTTATAATATAATATAATATATCCTCACGCCTTCCCACAAGGGTCCCCGAAGGGGTAGGCAGAGATGTATAGTTAATACCCACACACCCACTTTCCGCCAGTGGTATATTAGGTGCCAACGTGACAGATGGCGAATCCATCGCCGTTACTCCAGCC
>JACCPG010007780.1:0-62519 GCA_016069955.1 Drepana arcuata
CCTTGTGGGAAGGCGTGAGTGAGGAAATGTGTTTCAGAATTTATTTGATTTGTGATTTATAAATAGTTATCCCTTATTTAAGACGAGCTATTGTAATATAAATAATAATATCCTAATTTTAACACACGAAAAATCTCGTTATTTTAAATTTTTCATCACGAGCTCTCTTAATCCCGCACTCACACCATATCCTTATGTGGAATGTGCACTGTTACCCTCAATGGAAATCTGGGTCCATTGGGAAGCTCAGAGGGAATCATGGTTCGGTACATATATTTATGGTATTGTCTAAAATGGTAAATGTATATTACAGTAGACTCAGTGTTGTCCCTAACAGTGTCTTGGTATGAAAGATGTTGCCTACATTACAATAATTTGATCATACCAGTGATTTGATTCCGGGCGCCCGAATTCCATTCTGAACATTCCATGCGTAATAAAATTATGAATTTTCCGAGCCGATTGTTATTCAACTGAGGGTCGATTTATTCACGAGTCAAATATTTTCAGCGGTTCGATTTAGCTGTAATGCAAAAAATATGTCATCATCATCATCATCATCATCATCATCAGCCCACTCTAGTCCACTGCTGGACATAGACCTCCCCTAATGAGTGCCATAGCGCCCCGTCTTCGCGCTCAAAAAATATGTATCTATTACTAATTATGGTTGGCACCGCGTGATTTACGATGAATATAAAAAAAAATATTGTGTGTATAATCAAGTTCGTGTGTAAAGGAGAGCTGGAGAAACGGCGAAACGGAAAACGTATGCAGGTTTCCTCTCAACCTTTCCTGTAAAGCTCGTGGTGAGACTAATCACTGTACTTAAGTTAGGAAAAACTCATTGGTACAGTTGGTATTAGAACTTGCAATCTGTATGTTGCAGGCAACTAGTCGAACCACTCAGCCACAGCTCTGCGAAAATATATTAAATAAATTAAAGATTAAGGAAATAGATTAAATATTATAATAAAAATATGTTATAGGCGTATGGTTATAAGCCTGCTATAAATTCACATCTACATTGCAGTTTCTGAACTTATTAATATACTGCTTAATTTGGTAGTGTGACACGTCCTTTACGTTAAAAGAGGTTTTCAAAGGACTGAAGATGCCCTCTGTAGCTGCGGATAATTTATGTGAATTGGTCTTCAGCTCAGATCATTAAATTATCGAGTAGGTAATTTTGCATATTCGCCAATATCCATAATGGATACATAAATACAAATCAATTCCACACAAATTGACCTAGCCCCAAATTAAGCAAAACTTGTGTTATGGTAACTAGACAACGATATATTTACTTATATAGATAGACATCCAAGACTAAGGTCCAAATACTCGTCTTCATCACACAAAGATCTGCTCTCAGCGGGAATCGAACCCGCGACCTAAAGTTTCGCAGTCAGGAGCTCTAACCGCTAGACCAGACGGCCGTCTAATACATACGATACATTGTTAAGCTGCGCCAAGTAGATGCAGATAGCAACACCAAATCGGCTGATATAGTAAATACTTTATTTGTGCTTACAGATTAAGGAGGATCGTCGAAGTGTGATATCCATCAGTAGGTGTTTATAATCATAATAGGCTGTGTGTAAAAAGACCGACGCCCAAAAACCTTCTTACCAAACCAATGATTTTGTAAAATAAAACAAAAAAACGGGCACACGGAGCACCGATAATAAAATGTCGGTTCTGACATACATACGTAGCTGTCCAAGAAAAATCCCTTTAAGGTCGGTACGGTATCCATTATAATATGGCGATGAAGAAACTTTTTCCGCTCCTATGTCATTGTCATTTTTTTATACAACAAGAGTGACAACAGCCATATGGCCCACCTGATGAAATACGGTTACAGTAGCCTATTAACGCTCATCATACCGAAGTATCACTTGCGTGTTGCCACTCTGTTTTTGGAGACTTATACTGTGTTGGCATAACGAGACTAATCTCTCTGCTACCAACACAATATAACAATCTTCCCCTGTCGCCAAGGAGCTAATTATGGGAACCTTATTCATCGCGGAGGAACACAAGACAAAACATTGTGTTATTTGGCTATGGACTTCTATATAGTGGAGCTCTTGCCCCAGTCGGGCAGCTCAAAATTTGAACGGGTAACCCGATATGCCCCACCTCTCTTTGCATACATACAATAGTTAGCGAGAGGCTGAACAGAAAGTGATATAAATTGGAGGTTTGCTATCCTAGGTGCACTAACAATACAGTAGTTTACGACACGAATAAAGCGCTACGTAGAAGCCGCTATTTCTGTAAAATGCTCTTCGTGGTAAAAACCTTTTTCCCGAAGCATCCAATTATATTCAATAAACTACGTTATTTTTATAATACCACGCTTAGAATTTTGTTAAATCAGTTTAAAATTTTTATTAACGAGCAAAAAGTGAAACTGGTCTGCAAATTGCTAACGTCAAAGGCACTTTGATATTGAAACAGCTTTTTACATCTGTTCTTTTGACGGCAATTGGTAAGCTTTTGGATTGCAAAATCCTGCACGCTACTCGAAAAATCTGTTACGCGTATTTTATTTTTTAAATATCATTTCTGACTTTAAAAAGCAGTAGTGGCTGAGTGGTTCGAGTAGTTAGTTGCCTGCGACATAAAGATCGCAAGTTCGAATCCCGACTGTGCCAATGAGTTTTTTGACTTAAGTACAGTGATTAGTCACATCACAAACTTTACGGTTAAGGAAAACATTGAGAGGAAACCTGCATATGTCTGATAAGCAAATCAAAGGCGCGTGTATATTTGTGCTTGAGTAACGACGACTGACTCGCCATCTGTCACGTTGGCACCTAAAATATATCTCTGGCGTAAAGTGGGTGTGTGGGTATTACCTATACACCTCTGCCTACCGCTTCGGGAACCCTTGTTGGAAGGCGTGAGGATATATATTTCTGACTGTAGTACAAGAAAATAATTCAATACTTAACAATTTAAGTAGGTTTGGCAATTTCCTTTGGAATCTCGAATTCGAATTTATTCGAACATATTCAATTCGAGTATATCTAACAAGCGTTCCGTCACAATCAGTCACCGGCGTATAATTTGATTCCAAGAGTTTGTTTTCTAGTATGAAACATATCGTGTTCAGCTATGTATCCAGCTAATCTAGTCTATCTCTGTGCCAAATTGCATGGCCATTAGCGCCAATAGTGGGCGGTAAGTTTGTGTAATATCCACCATATAGCATATACGTTTCGGAACCCAAAAACAAATTAATGACGTTCTATTATGATATCAAAACGCAAAACTCTAATGAAGCACTTACATAAATTAATATTATCATCTCGCCGAGTTCCAAAAGGGGTAGGAAGCGAATAGAGCGCTAGTAGGTACCTCTCTCGACTTACATATCTCTTTCCCTTCGTCCACATTCATCAGTCCTTTCATACATGCTCGCCGGTTTCGAGTAGGTACTTAATTATTAAAAGAAAAACAAAGCACTACTAGATGTTGAATTTATAGATCACAATAATGTTTGCCCGACTTGCCTAATATTGGTGGTGTTGGTCCCAATATCACAGCATGTTGCAGAATATTGTACATTTTATTTACACGCATAACGAACAGAACTGGACTAGAGCCGGAAATCGACAGTATTGCAAAGCCAAATTGTGAGTTTGTTAGTTGTCTAGGATATGTATTATATATGTATAATTTATTATGTAGGAAATATTATATATGGACATACATACATACATACATATCATCATGCCCTGTCCCTAACGGGGTAGGCAGAGAGTATAGAGCGCCAGTTGTCTCTAGACTTACATACCTCTTTCGCTTCGTCCACATTCATCAGTCTCTTCATACATGCTCGTCGGTTTCGAGTACTCTTAACTCTTAATTATATATGTATAAATAATGAATCTAATATATATATATATTTTTATCTTATTCGTTCGAAAGTGTTATATTGGTTCTTATAATATTGCCTATTAAATTGCAATATTTGTCATCGATTTGACGTAAGTTAAGAGTTACACAAATATACCTCCAGTTGGAATCGAAGTCTCGAAACGCCAAATTCAAAGCTTGTTTGCAATACGTAGGTACCTTTATATGTATAAACCTACGTATCCATCAAGAGAATCTAAAATCTAGCCTTTTGAAGCAGATTTCACGCTATAAAGTCTGTTTGAAATACCTACCAAGATATCTCCGATTTACATGATGAGGAATTTTGAATCAATTTTCCAATGCCTATTTGTAAGTTAAATTGATTTTGTAAATAAATTGATTCTGTACTTGGGATAGTTGGTAAGAAGTAAATCCTAATTAAGTACTTTGTATTGAAGTAGTAACAGTACTCAAAATATCTACGTTGTCCTAAGAGAATTGTTTAATTTGTACTTATAAAAAGACTGCGGGTGAAGTGAAAGAGATGTGTAAGTCTAGACTCTAGAGACTATTGTTCTAATCTCTCTGTCTACCCCGTGAGTTATGTATGACGGCCGTCTGGTCTAGTGGTTAGAGCTCCTGACTGCGAAACTTGAGGTCGCGGGTTCGAATCCCGCTGAGGGCAGATATTTTTGTGATGAACACGAGTATTTGTACCTTAGTCTTGGATGTCCTATGTATTTATGTATATATCTATCTATCTATATAAGTAATATATCGTTGTCTAATTACCATAACACAAGCTTCGCTTAATTTGGGACTAGTTCAATTTGTGTGGAATTGTCCCAGGTATTTATTATTATTATTATTATTTATGTACATAGTCTACAAGCAGGGATCCGTCACAGATCATGATTCTAACAGGTCAACCCATATTATAATACACACTTTACCAAAGCGTTCCAGAGAGGCAGTTATAAAGTTAGATCGATCTTGAGGGCTCATCTGGTTTGGATATACGTCGTCCTTACTAAGTTGAACAGATAGTTCGCGAACTAATAGAAAGACAATTTCAGTCCAGAAATGTAAGTAATTTACTTTCCTATATAACTATTGTAATATCTTCTTCTTAATAGTGTGAGTAATCTGACTCCATCATTCAGAGCCGACCTTATATCGTCTATTAAATTCTTCTCAGACTTGTGGACGTTTCCTCGTGATTTTTCCTTCAACATTAAGCTGTTGGCGTGATGAGCTCACGCTTAAATACATACATACATACATATCATCACGCCAAGTCCCTAACGGGGTAGGCAGAGAGTATAGAGCGCCAGTTCTCTCTAGACTTACATACCTCTTTCGCTTCGTCCACATTCATCAGTCTCTTCATACATGCTCGTCGGTTTCGAGTACTTTTAACGCAACTCGAGCATTCTTGCTCAGACTTTTACTGCCCATCAACGCCGACATGGCCCCATTCACCTTATTTCCGGCAGTTATCTTTCTTTCAATATCTTTTTCATACTTTTCATCTCGTGTGAACATGCTTCCAAGATATACAAATTCATTCACTTGCTCTAGAATTTGCCCATTTACCGATATAGCACACTCGGTCACTTGTTCATCTCTTTCGAATACCAGAACCTTAGTCTTGCCAGCGTTTAGGCGCAGCCCCTTCTTTTCACATTCTACTTTCATTATGGTAACTAGTGACTGCAGTTCGTCCTCTGATGACGCCAGTAAAACCGCGTCATCGGCGTGTAGTAGGCAGTTGACCACTAAGTTTCCCATTTTCACTCCACATCCGTTCGTTCTTAGTGCTCTCAGACAGTTATCTAGATATATAATGAACAGCCAGGCAGACATGATACACGCTTAAATGACATTTAAATTTAAAAAGATCCTACTACAACTGTAAAGATTAACTCGATCTCATTCTCGATGTCGTTGATGGAATGAGTGACAGTAAGCAATTGCTTGACTGAATTACGATCAATCTGGGGTAGCATTGTCAATAGATACCCGACTTAAGATATCTAGAGTCCATCTCGACTAAAATGCTGATAGTAGATCAGCAGTATATTTATTCGTTCGTTTTTTATGAATTATAGAAAGTCGTCCATTTTCTCATGAAAGCGTCTCGTCTACTGACATACAATCTTGAAATATTTGTGATTGGTTCTTACAAAAGTAATTTTAATACAATATATGTACATATATGTTTTTCATGTAACATACCGACTTAATAATAACATGTATGTTTTTTAAGGAAAAATGTGTTTTGGACAACTTAAGGAAGGATGGTCGAAGAAAGATTGACGAGAGAGAACTGGTACTCTTCTGATCTCTGCCACGGGGTACGTGAAAAACTCGGCATAACACTATATTAGTTAGACATTGAGACATTCATGTCTACGTGTTATAATTAAATACCATATCACAGTATATTAAGTAGTTACAGCACGCCTAAATTAATACATGTTACCGCAATCGGCGGGAGGTGACAGGGTTATCGATTGCCGGGTATCAGCCGGCAACAAGTAGGGGAGCGCGGTATCTCTACAGGTACCATAGATATACATAGACGCATTTCCTTTTAACCTGTGTTCGCTGCTTTATTTCACGAGAAGTTTAAAACTATAGCATGTAAAATCTTCTCGGGCGACGATCACGGATTAGGCTGAAGTCTAACACTCACAGCATAACATCCACTTTGCACTAGTAATAAGTTTAAGTGCCATAATTACTCAGACATTACAAGGATTTTGCAACGATGTTGTTTTGTTTAATTAACGTAAAGTTCACGTGAAAATCACCCCACACCAACCAGGAATTAAACTAACAAATATTTAGACATGAAATACATTATTAAACATACATTATTAAATACGGCTAAAGATATGTTTAAATACACTATATTCAATAGCATTATAATATAGTAGACATCAGTAATAAGTAATTTCCTAGTCAATTCGTTTTAGGTAAACAAATCCAATCTATATCAACGTCAATTCAACGGTCTTTATAAAGACCGTTGAATACATAGGAAAATGATATATTTTCGTATTAAATCTCAAGCTAATGTCATGGTTTTAGTAAGTAACTTCGAATTTATAATGTGTCAAGCTAAATTAATATTTAGTATGAAGCCAAGAGAAGTTCTAAAATTATTAAGATGACTTAATTAAGTACGAGACGGTTCAACTAGCCTGATTATATTAAAATTTTGGGCAAAAATCTAACGTCAAGTCGCTGGTTTTATCACACTGAATTACTCTGCCGTGACTAACGTTTTTATGACAAATAATGATACGACAGACGATTATGCGACAAAGGACGGTGCGAAGAACAATTGTGCGACAAATGATTATACCATCCACGAAGACGCGCCCCACCAATTTCTTGTCGAGGGAGTCGCGGAATGCGGGGAGTATGACCCGGCTCTATTAATTGTAGTGTGTGTGTGCACTCATAGGTATATGTATGTACGGATAATACTCAAACATTAGTGGAAGGTTGCACACCTATAGTATAAACTATGGGGAAGAATAGTGGGGCGCGTCTTCGTGGATGATTTATTTTTTATTTTTTTTATTTATTTTTTATTATGATCACTATCTACGAAAAACTATATTGTGACCAACGACTGTTCAACGAAATAAATATTATAAACACACATGAACTTAGATAATATTGTGTAGTGTCCGTGAAGCCAATTAGTCAGATACAAGGGTAGCAGACAAGTCGGCTGGATTTAACATGTACCAAAGGCTTATTGCGTAAGGTAATCGGCTGATTTGTGGTTAGACGGACGTAATGTTAATACATTTATACTCAAGAAAACATGAATTAAGTTTAACCACGTACGTAAAGCTTGAGGAACAATAACGAGCACACAAATGACCCTAAAGATAAATTATCAAAGCCAAATATTGGCTTAAAATGTTCACAAATGAAATAAGAACTATTTCTGATTATCTATTCATTTCGTTGGTAATAAATATTCTAGTTTATTTGAATAGCGTTCCTACCTCACAGAATCTTTTATCTCAATTATTTTAAAATGGTAACTTGTACTTTATAGATAAAATCAAAATCAAAATCTTTTTATTTCACATAGGCCCAGGTGGGCACTTATAAAACGTCGAAAAAGAAGCACGGTTCGGGTTGGTCGCTTCCATGGAGAAGAACCGGCAAGAAACTCCATCCATGGTTACTCTTTTCGATAGGGAACCTTATAAATTCATGCGATCTATTTCCACGCGAGTGGAAAAGAAACCTTTTGGAGCACTTTTGCATCACTTTTGAACAAAAGAAATGCGTGCCTGATTCTTTTAGAGCAAATAGGTACTGTTTGTTTTAGTCGTCGCTCGATGATTGCTACATTGTTAGACTTTTCGTCTAATTTCACTTACGTCTGAGAAAATAACTGCGATAGAATGTAACCGTTCAATTCTCTCAATCAAAGAACGGGACAATACAAAAGTTGACCTAACTGATTTTGTTTGAGCTCTTCCATGGCTTTGTAAGACCGGGCTCGAGCGGGAAATTCTTCTGTTTGATTGCGAGCTCAAAAAAATTGTAAATGAACAAAATATATTTAAGGAAATCATTTTTGAGTATTTGAACGACGTAACAAGGGTAATTTTAAATGATTTTAAAAATAAGCAGATATACAGAGTTTCTCAGAATATAGAACAGCTGTCTTGTAGGAGTTTACGGGTATTGTGAATACACATATCCTCAAGACGAAGAAATAGAACAAATAGCTAAAAAAATAACAAAATGACAACAATTCGAAACTCCAAAACATGGTGTGGTGGGATTTTTTCAGAAACTATACTACTATAATAAAATACTAATACTAATTGTCAGCTACCTTTCACTGTGCCTTTGTGACATATTAAAGCAGCTGTCATAATTTCTGATACATTCTGTATAAATAAAACAGTTACGACCAGCATGTGTAGCACGCAAATATCATTGGTACCCTGTGTATAGCACTTATAGACACATATAGGTGTGTATACGATAACCGCTGACCAGGGAGGCCATATGCTTATTTGCAAGCTTATTAATTAAAGAAGTTCTTGCAGCTCCTCCATAATAATTAGTACCTCGCACGCCAGTTTTCACTTCCCTTCTAGTCTTTCTGTAATTCGTATAGAGGAGGGAGTATATCTCTCCCTCTTAATATAATTAGTTGTACCTCGCGAATTCAATTATCTAGCCTATGTCTATTGTATAGATGCTCGAACTTTAGTTTTGGAATAACACATCAAAGGATCTTATTCTGAATATTTATACATGTATATACATTTATTTTTAATTTAACTAAAAACTAATATATTGAAGTACAGTGATTAGATTAGACACACCACGAGATGAAGGAAAACATCGAGAGGAAACCTGCATTCGTCTGAGAAGCAATACAAAGGTATGTGTAGTCGTGCTTGAGTAATGGCGAGCCCGTCGCCATCTGTCAAGTTGGCACCTGAAATATATCTCTGGCGGAAAGTGGGTGTATGTGTACTACATATACACCTCTGTCTACCTTCGGGGACCCTTGTGATAAGGCGTAAGGATACTTATATATATAGAAGTAATTCAAAGGCGTATGTATTTTAAGCTTGATGCACTTGCTATCGGCCACGTTGGCACCTAAAATATGTCTCTGGCGAAAAGTGGGTGGATGAGGATACTATCAAGATACATATGCCAGAAATTTGTATGGTAACTCTAAACTAAGAATACAAACTTTTGTATAGAAAAATGTGATTACGGTTGTTTTTATATCAGTTCGTAACACATGCACGCACCCTGTCAGATATAAGACTGCGCACCACATGTCTCGTTTGCTCAAATAAATACTCGACCTCTGCGTAGGTAGTAGACTAATAAATGTATTCCGGTACTGCAGTAAGAAGAAAAGGTAGGACGCCAAATCAAATCGCTCGCTTTATTGTAGAGGTTTTTCGAGGAATTGGTCTCGGTATCACGTTAACGTAACTTAATATTCTTTTTGTAACCATTTTTTAAGATAAAGCTAAGGGAAATGGAGGTCCTAACATTACTATAGGATTTGGTTGCAAATAAATAAGAATTCATTATTACAAGCCGCTGTGGCTGAGTGATTCGGGTAGTTGCCTACAAGACAAAGATTGCAAGTTCTAATCCCGACTGTACTATTGAGTTTTTCTCAACATAAATACATTGATTAGTCACAATACGAGCAAGTGAACTTAAACATCGAGAGATCGTTTGAGAAGAAATTCAAAGTATGTAATATATTATAGTCGGGCTAGAATAACGGGGATAGACTCGCCATCTGTCACGTTGACACCTGTAATATATGTATCTTTGGTCTACATATGTATGCCATCGAAGACCCTTGAGGGAAGGCTAGAAGATACAATATAATTGTTAATACACAGGTATCATCAAATTTTCTACTTCTCTGTCTGTCTACCTCGTGACGGATTCGGCGTGATGTTATGTATGTATATCTTTTATTGTTCATGATAATCTATTGCGTAGGTACTTGATCATATATCAAGCTTAATACTAGCGTAATAACCAAACGTACAACACACTTTCCCATTGATCGTTATAGTTAGGATTATTTAAGTCGATATACGTACGACTTGGTATCCGAATGTGGAATCGGAGAAAGGGTTTAGGGAAAAAGCCGATGATATCTCTGGGACGCATAATGGTTTCGACTACTTGTTGACCCTTGCCTAACAACTTGTCTATTTCATACATTGCTTTATTCGTTTACGATTGACAGATAAAGTTACTTACATAATTATGTACATCACTAGATGTGTTCCGCTATTTAAGCGCTTATAACTTGACTAGCTGTGCCCTCGGTTTCACCCGCGTAATATTTGGTTTTATTGGTACTTTTCTGGTATAAAATATCCTGTGCTTACAATCTATTTCTGTGCCAAATTTCATTTAATTCCGCTCAGCCGTTCGGGCGTGGTTGAGTAACAAACATGCATACTACAAAAGTATACTCACAAACTTCAGCATTATATAAGCATTTATAATATTGGAAGGATTTCATTAGTAGATATTTTTTTGTTATGAAAAAATATTCGTGCTAGAGTAACGGCGATGGACTCGCCATTGCCAAATGGGTGTTTGTGTACCTATATACCTCTGCCCACCCCACATGGGAAGGCGTGAGGATATATTATTATATTATTAAAAATATTCAAAGTTTAATCCAGCTACTGAGCCTGATTCATACAATATAACAAAACAACTTTGTTCTGACTACCTGGATCAAATAGATCGGACTCTGAAGGACGGGAACGTTAAGAGTACTCGAAACCGACGAGCATGTATGAAGAGACTGATGAATGTTGACGAAGCGAAAGAGGTATGTAAGTCTAGAGAGAACTGGCGCTCTATACTCTCTGCCTACCCCGTTAGGGACTTGGCGTGATGATATGTATGTATGTATGTAACTTTGTTCTGAGAAATATTTCATACTGTATATTCTCACGCCATTATTTTAATTTTCAATTTAAACTTAAGACGCGTTCTTAAGATAACGTGAAGAAGAAAAACGGCGATTAATTACGCTGAATGAACAAAGCGCAAATCCCCGGAAACAAGATATTTAATTAATCTGTCCTTTCAGCTAATATTGTAAATAATCAGAATTTAATTGTTTGTTAAGTACAATCTTAATCGGGAAATGAATAATATATTTGCCTTTCTTTAAGACTTATTAATATCGAACGTGAAGATACGTGGTGACCGAGTGGTTCGAGTAGTTGCCTGCATCACAATGATTGCTAGTTCGAATCCAAACCGTACAAATGAGTTTTTCCAAACTACGTACAGTGATTAGTCACACCACGATACGCTTTACGATAAAGGAAAACATCGAGATTAGACCGGCATACGTTTGGGAAGGAATCAAAGGCGCTTGTATGTCATGCTTAAAGGCGATAATTAACCAAAAACATACCCTCAAACTCACCTCACTCCTTCCCACAAGGGTCTCCGAAGGGGGTACCTATACACCCACTTTTCACCAAACATATATTTTAGGCGCCAACGTGACAGATGGCGAGTGCATCGCCGTTATTCAAGTACGACTATACATACGCCTTTGAATTGCTTCTCAGACGTATGCAGGTTTCCTCTCGAGGTTTTCCTTCAACGTAAAGCTCGTGGTGTGACTAATCACTGCACTTAAGTTCAGAAAAACTCATTGGTACAGTCGGGATTCGAACTTGTGATCTTTGTGTCACAGGCACTCGGCCACGGCTTAATTTTATTAAAATAGACTTGTTTCTAAATATTCGACTATATTTCAGAGTTCCATATGTATCTTTTCTCCCTCCTTCAGGCACCGATAAGCCGAATGATTGTTTTAAAGTATTTTTTCTATCTCTCGGGAGCAGAACTGTACATCATTTCACATTGCTACTGGGTTATGACGATGTTTTACGTACTTAAACACCGTACACGCCTAAATATTACAAGATGACTTCGAGTAAATATTTGGAAGCCAGTTACATTGAGTTAGATAAAATAACCCAACCAACATTTGAAATAATGTCGTGGAGATGATGGAACCGTAAGTATATTTGTATCACGCCCCTTACAATTACCTTGTCCAGAATTCACAGTTAATTTTGACGTCAAGATTAAGATTTTCCTGTAGATTATTCCCTTCACTTTGGGAAAAGCTGTCGTAGCAAGTCTGTCATAATTAAACCTTGGCAGATGGAATGAAATATCGATACTGAAGAACTGAATCCAGTAATTGGATGAATTATTATCTGCTTTACCGTGACAACTGTCATGATCTGAGAAAGCTTCCACGTTTAAGTTCAAACAAACTAATGTGGCCCAGACCACCCAGGCTGGAATCCAATTATTCAGGAATACATTATATTGTGTATGATAATATAAATTGGGTTTTCTAGTCAGGCGAGTAATTAATTCACGAAGTGTATTCATTTGCACGCCCTGACACATATTTCACTCATTTAGTAAAAACAACACAGGGGGCGCGCGTGTCTTACATTATATATATATATATATATAAATAATTTAAGATACGCTAGTTTATAAATATAAACTAGCTGAACCCAGCCACGCTTCGCTGTGGATATGTGACTGATGCAAAAAATAGTTAAAAACAATCCTTGATGCGGATTATGTGTCCTGCTTAAATTCAAAGTGTAGGCAGAGCGGTAAAACACCCTCTTTTCACTGGAGATATATTTAAGTGCCAACATGACAGGTGGCGAGTCCATCGCAGTTGCTACAGTGTAAGTCGTGCTTGAGAGACGGCGATGGATTCGCCACCAGTCACACCACTGCCACAAAAGAAAATGTGGGAAAGTGTGAAGATTTTACATGATCATAGTTAATTCTCTCTAATGATGTGTTCAGATGAAGTAAATGCAGCTTCTAAAAAGACTAAATACTAAAGCTTCCCAAGGCACAGTTGACACTCATTCACGCATTTGAATATTTAGTATCACCGTTATGCTGAATGCGAACTCGTTAGTGCTCGCAGCCATTCTGTTGACTAATACGAAAATTTGATTTTTCCTAGAGAGTGTATGTAGCATTAAGTATGTCATGAAAGGTACGAAAATAACTTTGCATAGGCGGCAATACGATGTTATGGTGATGCTGATGATCAGGCTTTAGCCGGCACACTGCCTGGCAGTTCACAGGTGACTGTGAAGCTGACAGATTAAAGCAGTGTGGTAACTGCTTTATAGGGTGTTCGGGACAGGTGACTGAGTTCACCGGTGCGGGATGGTACCAATGTACCAAATTTGGAGCCTATTACGTGAGCGCTGTGTATACTCAATACGGTCTCACCACGGGTGGATTTGTTTTCGTAGTCCTTGAACGACTTCACAAAAGCAACGTTAATTAAGTATATTTGTAGATTCAGTTTTAGAGTTAATACTTGCAGACCCGGTCACGCATTGCTGTGCCTAAGATTGTTGTTATTTAACATTGTAAATAAATAAATACTTACTCAATTCAGTCAACAGATATAGTTATCTTTTAGAATCGTTTGGAGCTAGCAGATAATTGCAACTGTTAAATAATAGACAAATAATTTGCAATAAAATGGTATTGCAGCTGCAAATTGCAATGTAAGCTATCCCATCTTTCAATGGATCAAACTGCACACGGTGTACAAATTTGATTGAAATCGGTTAAGTAGTTTGCGATTCCATCGAGGACAACCAACGTGACACGTAATTTATGTATATAATGATTAAGATAAGGTCCTTTAATTTTTATTCTATCGCATTAGGATTGTTACAACCCTTTATGGCATTAAAAAGTAGCCTATGCCCTTCCTCAGGCTCTAGAATAACTCTGTACCAAAATCGGTTCAGTAGTTAAGGCGTGAAAAGGTAGCAGACAGACAAACATAGCTACTTTCGCATTTATAATATTGGTAGGGATGAATTAGCAATAAATAAATAAAAATATATCGTTTACTGGTGTTCCAGATCTGTCACTGCTAGCGAGTATTTTTGTTTCATAATTGTATGAGTAGCTATAAAATAAAATACAATAGGTATTTTCAAGCTGCAACCTTATTGCACTTTTCCAATTATCAGTTTTCTTTGAGAGTCTAAGCACGTGGCGTTGAGTATATTTTCTTATACAAAATCTAAACTAGCTTTCGCTAATAAAATTTGTTTATAGAATTTGTAGAAGCATCGTCACGCCAATTAGTGGAAATTCTTTGAGAGCATCTTTTTGTTTTTTTTTTCAATTTAATTGTTCTTGTTCTTCAATTTTTTTATTTGGAATTCTTGAAAGTTAATTAAACATCAATTTGTTAGGATTGCGTTGATCTTTCCTTTTTAAATTTTCGTACGCTCCCCTTCGAGATTAGACAACAATCTTAAAGTGCGAACTTTAATTGCAAAGTTTGTGTAATATTATATTGGAGTATTTACGTTCATAAAACGAGTCTCTAGTTCAAATAATACGCATTGCGTTATTTTGAGGGCAAAAGAAACAGCATCTGTTGTTATTTCGTGGTGTAACTTTTTAGATTATTGTTCTTTCAACCTCAATGCAACGTCGCTTTGAACAATTTAATTAAATCTGGTATTAACGGATTAATGAAGTGGAACATGGCTATGTGCCTAACCAGCGCTGTGTTCATCTCACCGGGCTGGATAAAGGTCAGTTTATAAGGGACGGTGCCGACATTTCTCAGTCAACTCAAAGCATTGCAATATTCAACTCTAAACACGTTTTCTTCATAATATCTTCACACCTTCCTATACGGGTGCTTGAAGGGGTAGGCAGAGGTGTGTAGATACTACGCACACATACACTTTCCGCCAGAGATGTATTTTAGGTGCCCAAGTTACAGGTGGCAAATCCATCGCCTTTACTCAAGCACGAATATACATATGTACATCTTTGAATTTCTTCTCAGACGTATGCAGGTTTCCTCCCGATGTTTTCCTTCACCGTAAAACTCGTGGTGTGGCTAATTACTGTACCTAAGTTCAGAAAAACCCATTGGTACTGTCGGGATTCAAACTTGCAAACTTATTGCATCACTCGAACCACTCGGCCACCACGGCTTAAAAAGTAATTAGCTCGATCACACCCAGTGGTTTGACGTTTCGACGATTGTATCATATTTTCCTAATATTTAATAAAGTTATTGCCAATTCATTCTGCTCGCGTCCGAAAGCTTGATCCTAGACACGTGATCCCTTTGTGATAAACGAGCAACTAGAAAGTGGTGGAATGCGATAGATAAGCGACCGCGATAGATTCACTTTACCACAGATCCGATCAGACAAATGTCACAGATCTCGAGTAGTGTTATGTAGGTTATGTATGTATTGTGGGCTAAACCCAGCTGTAGGATCAACTCTCATTGGGTTCTTCTCATGTCCTCTCTCCTGGTTTCGCTCCATCGAAAGCACATCACTACTTCTCACGGCTCATCGGACAGTAAAAACCCGTAACCTACCGTAGCTAGTACTATTTCATTCCTGTGGTAATGTCACCAAGAATGCTTGGGCTAGCAGAAAAAGGAATACTCCTCTCAGTATAATTGATCTCTTGCTCGATTATAGCCTAGGTTTAGACTACAGCTTACTATCAGATGTACTATAAGCATCGTGATAAAAACAATTAAACTCGCTCACTAATGTTTCAATAACTTGCGACTTTGTGAAGTTCAGAATAAGAGCAATAGTCGCTTATCGCCATATCACATCACCATAATTTCGCGGCATAAGGCCGCATAAATGCAAAGTTTAATGATGCTAATAGTAAGTTAATTACTGCGCCGTAACGTATAAACCGGCCTTAAATATTTACAGCGTCATGGCGACGTGTGAAGATATTTGGAGGGAACTGCAAATCGTGCATGATATCGTAATGAGGTGTTACGTAACGACAAGCTGCTTTTAAAGATCTGGTATCACGCTCCTTTTTGCCACAGGTATATTTAGACGTCAGACGGCATGAATTTACATGTCTTTGAGTTTCTTATCAGTCCACAGGTATCCTCGTACTCCAAAGCTCATGACAAAATACTAAGGTACGTACATAAAAAACAATTAGTATGAAAATCTAATCGTTTCATAAATTATCAGATATTCGATCATTCATTCATGCCTTATAAGTTGCGACCAATCGTAAGATTCATATAATTTTTATGTTTTAAATGGACGATTCAACACACCACACACTGTGACGCTATACTTTTTAATACTCCAATGGCACTAACAGACTTTCTGGTTGGTGGTGCCAATGTCAGTCAGTATATGTCAACTGCAATTTCTTTTCCTTGGTTGGAAAAATGTGCATGAAGCAATGGCTACGATCTCGTAGAAGCGGCGTAGCATCCACCGACGCTCACCGTAGCACTAGCATTGCATCGTTGTAACATACACCCACTATACATTGTAAATATAAAAGCTTGTGAAGATATTTTTTCCTCAATCACCACCAGAACGGTATTTTTTTTTATACAACAAGAGTGGCAAACAAGCATAGGGCCCATCTGATGGGAAACGGTTACCGCAGCCTATTTACGCTCACGATACCGAAGTATCACTTGCTTGTTGCCACTCTGTGTTCGGAGAGTTATAGTGTGTTGGCTTCCAACACAATGTAACAATCCTCCCCCCTCCCCAAGGAGCTCATTACTGGAAACCTTATTCACCGCGTAGGAACACAACACAAAAAATTGTGTTATTTGGCTACGGACTTCTATAAGGTGGAGGTCCTGCTCCAGTCGGGCAGCTCCGAATTCGAACGGGAAACCCGTTATGCCCTACCTCTCTTGAACGGTTGAACGTCTATCTTTTAAGATTGACTAACTATAACCTTTTTTATGGTAATAAAATTTGTTCGAAATCAATGCATTATTTCCGAAGATGTTTTATGAACATAATATTAATCCTTATCCAAATAAATATCTTAAATCACGAGTATTTAAATGTAAAAAAAATTGTACTTGACATCACTTGATTTCAATCAACCTCTTAGAAGATAGATATCATAGTGTTAAAATAACCCCGCAACTCCGACGTGTGGTCGTTGGACTCAGCGAACTGATTTTTTAATTTGTTTTCGCGATATCTCATCGTAAAATAATACTTTCAAATTCACGGAAGATTCATTACTCAAACATATCTCTCTCTTAGGTACGCAGATGAAGTTGCGCTGGTCAGCCTTATTTTATCCTGTACAAACATTCATTTTGGATACTTACAGTGGCCGCTAATGCAGATTTATATGAATGAATACCTGAGACAGTTGTATAACTAACTACTTACACATACAATATTTGATGCAAAACGGTATGTTGAAGCAACATGCCAAGAAGACCAGCATTGCCATGCTGGATAGCAATGCTGATTCTCTGAGCGAGATGTGTTCCAGCGCGCCCTTATACAACTGTGTCTTTTAAATACTGTTAATTGTTGTTATTGTAAATAAAGATCATGTTCATACCTCATTTAATATAATATATATATCTAAGCTAAAAGACCTGTTGATATAAGTATCTCACAGTTTTCCCCTCCATTGAATAATACCTCTCATTAACACGAAGTAAAAGCTCCGGCCGTCTGTATGCCTACGGCTCGGAAGATTTATGACGTCTATAAACTTGACAACGCCACTTAAGAGTTCCCTTGAAGTAAGGCGATATCGCCGCAGACGAGTCTCGTTCTTTCTCAATTCTAATTGTAGTGTTAATTATTGTAGATAGTTTCTAAGGCATAGCTAATGGTGGACGATTGTAGAACAAGACAGCTTTAATGTGTCTGCCGTCGTGATTGAGATAGCGACAATTGCCATCAATTGGCTAGCTAAATAGCCACAGTATAGGCTATTTAGCTAGCCCCTAAAATATATGAGGTGGCCAAAGGCTTGACATCCTCATCTGTCAATGACACAACCGTTTGTGTCACAGATGGCAAGTCATTTGCCCGAACATATTTCTTCAAATGTATTTATCTTTAATGATATTATCATAAATATCTATCCGGATAAAGGTTTTACATCCCTGCCTACCTTGAGTTCTGCAAAAAAAATAAAGGTGAAAAAAATCTTCATAAATATGTTTCTTCTGTTCGTGTGTTTGTCACTGAACTCTTCCTAAACGGCTGGACCGATCTTCATATTTAAACCCCGATAGGTGGTGACATCCTCCAGAATTATATCCTCGTGTGAAACTGGTTTAAAAAGGACACAGCTACTAACGAGAAATTTGTATCCTGGTAATAATAGAACACACTACAATTGCCTACACCATAGTAATCTATACCATAACCCTTTGTCTAGAATGTAGCAATCCAGTCAGACGGAAATCGCCTAGAGGATTATATTGTTACTGATTTGCAGGCGCTGTAAATTTTACTTGACAAAGATAAATGACGACCAATAACAACCGACATATAGATACATAAATAATGAAACCAACGTTTACGAGCAAACGGCCCGGGTGATGGAAAACTCTCTTTGGCGCTTGTTAAACCTGCATACAGCTTATTAATATCATACATACACACTCATCATCGCGTTGACGGGGGACGCTACCTTACGGAGTAGGCAGGAAGAGTAGGGCGTCAGTTCTCTAGACTTACATTATCCCATTTATCCACGCTCATCAGTCTCTCGATAAATTTTCTCCCAAACCAATTTCCATTCCAGCTATTTAATTGGCCAAATTGATAAATGTTTTCAATTCCATTTGAGGAACAACAGCTTAATAGTGATTTATAAAACTTAAATTTTGAAACAAATTTATTCAGCACCGCTGTCGGCTTTAAAACACGACCACGAATTTCATACCATTTATATCAATAAAGCGATGGGCTTGAATTGAAATGTTTAAACTCTCCAAGTGGTGTTCCGGTACTTTGATGAGTATTGATGAAGCAAATAGAAGGTTTACTGTATATAGAGTATAATTAATTTAAGGATATTATGATAAGGTACGAATTAAATGTTTTTTTTTAATTTTCTTTTGTTTATCCCTTCGGGGACCCTTGTGGGAAGGCGTGAGGATATATTTATTTATTATAAATGTTTTTTTACAAAGTAATCTCTTATTTTTATTTTATTAGGTTTGATCCTGCCTATTTACATAATAATACCAATAATACATTATTGTTCTGTATTTTTATATATATTTTGATTAGTCACACCACACGCTTTACGATGAAGGAAAACATCGAGTTGAGAAGAAATTCAAAGGCGTATGTATAGTCGTGCTTGTGTTACGGCGATTGCCTCGCCATCTGTCACGTTGCCACTTATTAATATATCTCTTGCGGAAAGTATATGTGTGGGTACTACCTACATCTACCAACCCCTTCGGGGACCCTTGTGGGAAGGCGTGAGGATATTATATAATCTTTGTATGTGTTTGTATAGCTATAAACTTGTGTTTGTCTATATGTTTCATATCTGTATGTTTGTGTATAAATGATACCCATGGAGTTTTGAAACAATTTATCTTAGATTTCCATTTTTTAATTATGATTTTTTACTTATAATTAAAAGAACTTTGTTTGGAATCAGTGTGAGAAGTAATTCAAAGATGTATTTTAATCGAATGTAATGGATTACAACCGGCCCGCAATTTATCGCGACATGAGGGTGATATAAAACCACTGCCTGCCCCTCATGGGAGAGCGTATGATACTATAAACAAACGAAGGAAAAACTAATAATACTTGATTCATACTTATCGTAAGATGCCGCTAAAAATCGGATGTCAAACATATCAAATAGATTCAAAATTGTTGACTATCCTAACGACCAATTCCTTAAAACGCGTTACCTCGCAAATAGGTTTTACTTTATTCTATCAACACTGGTATTGAATGGTGTTGGCGGCGGGAGGAGCGAGCAGTATCGATCGCTGCGCAACAAGTACCAGCTCTACGCACACACACACCACCGCACGACACTTATACAGTGCGCTTGCACTCAATAACTGAATTGTTTTTACACGATTCCTTATGTTACGTTGGAAAACATTGTCACACGTTGGTTTGGACATATAGAAAGGATGAGTGAACATAGATTGACGAACAAGAAGAGTGTGCAAGAAGAGGCAGAGGTGGATCGCGCTCCATCTATCTAGATCAAATCAGTTCAATTTTCCGACAATTTCTTCCATTTGCTGGATGACGCTAATTAACTGGTAAGGTAATTTGAAGAGGGCGTTGGTGTGTTCCTTTGTAGAGCCTAGTGCGTTCCTACATCACCCAATGACAATATAGATAGTAAAGCAATAGGTATAGAAGAAGGATTATATATTACTCCAAACGTCGGGACGGTCGACTTCTGTCTCGAAAGAAGAGACGATTTTTAACTGACTTTAAAAAGGAGGATGGTTCGTAACTCTCTATTGTAATGTAATTTACTTAAATTTTGTTCATTTTAATAAAATGAGGATAATGATATTTCTCTAAGAGCAGAAAAATTTAAAATTAGATGTTGAGCCTAACTTTACTTAACTTATCTACTAGATGATTTAATTCGTAAATATGAAAAATAACAGAAATATTCAAAATAAATGAAACTTATCTACAACTATCTTAGTGCTGTTATGTGTCAAAAAAGGTATTTTATTGTCGGTTTTTTTTTCAGAAACACGCACTGAACATTTATTGTATATTAAAGTGGTAGTTCGGTCATCAATCTTTGAATAGGCTACCGCCAGTTGCAGCTCGTTTCGTACATGAGTAAATAAGATTCTGCAATATGATATTGGCCAACCGCTTAACCGCTCACCGCATTAAAGGCTAACCACATGATAAAGTCGCAGTACACCGCAAAGCCCCAAAGCCATCTACGGTGAAGGATAACACTATATGGAAATTTGCAATCGTAAAAGAAATTTAAAGACGTATGTAGTATAGTCGTAAGAGCCGTGCTCGCCTTGTGGATCAAGTAGTTGCCTGCAACGCAAAGATTACAAATTCAAATCCTGACTGCACCAACGCGTCTAAAACTTTTGGAACAGAATTCTCATCACAGGCAATGATTAATAATTACAATTAAGGAAACCTCATATTTATATTCTAACATAATTTTGAGTCAGATGTATTCATTAATCAGCTAATATCCGAGGTTTCCATATCCTCACGCGTTCCCACAGGGGTACCAGGAGTGGGTACTACCACTTTCATCAGGAGATATGTTTGCCAACGTGATAGTTAGCAAGCCCATCGCCGTGACTCAAGCTCGATTATACGTCTTTGAACTACTTCTCAAATGCATGCAGGCTTCCTCTCGATGTTTTCCTTCACGGTTAAGCTCGTGGTGTGCAGTCGGGATTGCAGCTTTCAATCTTTTCGTTGCAGCCAACTCGGTCACGGCTCTCGTTATATTCATACACTATCATAATTACTTGTCCTTTCACTTCGGTACTAGAATGATGGTACGAGTACAAATATGCTCATATAGTGAATTATTGTTATTCCATTGAGAAAGAAATAATCTTTATAATATCCATAACTATTTATAGCCTACTAGCTGTGCCCGCGATTTCGTCGCCGTGGACGGCTTTTTTATCTTTCGTAAAAATGTTTTTTTTTTTCAATAAAAGGTATCTTATGTTACTTCTAATACCTCCAAGAATATGTGTACAAAGTTTTATAGTGATCTCTTAAGTAGTTTTTACGTGAAAGCGTAACAAACAAACTTACATTCACATTTATAATATTAGTAAGATAGCCCTGTCAGTAAATGGGCCATCAAATTTCTTTTCCGAATCGGATTAGTATCTAGTTAGTAAGATTCGCGCGTTCAAACCTCTTTATAATTTTTATTCGAGTCTGGTATGAAAATACTTCGTTTCATAATGCTATGTTATAGATGATGTTTATACCGTTCAGAATGGACTATAATATAACTCGTATTACATTATTATAAACTCAACTTTGTAACATTACAATGTTTGTTAATAGAGCTGCTGAAACAAGTTCTCGCAACTCTGAATATAAAAATATATGTGTACGATATTTACCGTACACGTTATGAAAATAATAATAATAATAATATATCCTCACGCCTTCCCACAAGGGTCCCCGAAGGGGTAGGCAGAGGTGTATAGGTAATACCCACACACCCACTTTCCGCCAGAGGTATATTAGGTGCCAACGTGACAGATGGCGAGTCCATCGCCGTTACTCAAGCACGACTATACATACGCCTTTGAATTTCTTCTCAGACGTATGCAGGTTTCTCTCGATGTTTTCCTTCACCGTTCAGCTCGTGGTGTGACTAATCACTGTACTTAAGTTCAGAAAAACTCATTGGTACAGTCGGGATTCAAACTTGCGACCTTTGCGTCGCAGGGAACTGCTCGAACCACTCGGCCACCACGACTCTTGAAAGTAACCTAGAAGATAATAAACACGATTCTCATTTATAAAACATGGGTGTAGTTATTCTAGCTTTTAGTTCATTATTAAAGTGGTGTTGAACTTTATTATAGTCTCAATTAATATATATTTTAAAACGTATATACAGAGAGTGGCAGAATTTCCTTGCAAATAAAACATCGTTAGCAAATACGGATACTGTATACATCACAGCGTAGACGTAGAGAGTTGAGCGCCAGTTCTCTCTTGATATCATTCGCGCCAATCGCATTCATCAGTATTTTTTTAAATACGTGCCCGCTTCGGATAAAGTGAGTTAGTAAAAAAACAAATCAGAAAAAGTTTACTCTTTTTATTGAAAGGACACAGATAATTATAATTGGTATAAATAAGCCGTCATAGTTTTAAGTACAATAACCACAAATTTAGGTGGGTACTATCTAGATACAATGGTTATTGGAAAATTAACATTTATACACAATCTACTTTTTCAAATCCATCAGTGCTATAGTTCCAGTAGTAATATTCACATAGTACATAAGTAAATTTTAGTACATAAATAATGTGAATAAATTAATATTATACATTATTATATTAACTAGAGATTAATAAAATAAGTTATCTTCTAAATATAAATCATACAATTTCAGTAAAATAATGTGGTATTGGCATCGTTATTTAAGAGGGAGAGTTCACTCACACGTTTGTACTTAAAAAATATTAGTATGACTACAATATATCGTCAACTTTGGTATTCTATAAAAGAAAGTAGTTGAAGCTAATTAACTAAATATATTTAGGGAAAAATATAACGTTACCTAATTTTTCACGAAGGGCCTTAAATATATTCTTTACGAGTTGTGATTAAAGGAAAGATTAATTAACCAGAACTTAATTACCTAGCCTTGTAATTTCTCTTTTTTCCTTCATTTTATCAGACGCATAAAACTATTGGATACTTGTTGGGGAATATATAGTGTTTGCTTATTCTAGTAGAAGTATTTTGCATTATGTATGTTTGTATTTTGAATTTAGCGGCTTAGGCCCTTCCATTAGACGACACCAATTTTTTTATTATCTCAATAATATATCTATGGAACTAACACACAGTCTATACATATATTTTGTTTATCTATGTACATTATCGGACGATTTATTTTGTAGTAAGGATTTCTAGCGAAATAATATTAAGATCGGATCATAGAAACGAAGGGTGCTATATGGTATCGATTTGAGATGCTTCGATAAGTAATCCATAGAAATAAGGAATGCTTTCGCACAAGCCGGCTAAGGGCGAGTCTTTCTTAATAAAGGAGGATTTTTTAAAATCTTTTTTCGAGAGGGCAACTTTTTATGTTTCTGACCATCCCAGAATGCTTACGAAGCGAGGGTGATGAGACATTTCTTCCCACGCCTCCCCCACAAGGTACCTGAAGGGATTGGCAAAGTTGCATCCAACACCTTGTCTTGTGCCAAATTGAAGAAAATTCCAAATCATATTCGGAAATCGGTTTTTTGTTTGCGATCTATTTACATATAATTATAGCTTCAACAACAGTACGTTGCGTTTAATGCATTTACAACTTTAAAAGCCTCGTCATAGGATTTAATTTACAATGATAGCCCTTGTTTCTGTGATCTGATTTCATACATAATGAATAAACAAGTTTTTATTTGCCAGTGGAATTGAATAATCGACTACAATTAAGAACATGGTTTACTTATACAAAAGGCACATCAATATAATTTGAAATATTATAACCACAGTAAGTAGATCTAAACTTAATAAATAATAAACGTCATCCGTAAGCTTTTCATATTTAAATCAAAAAATTTTGTTCTCATGCCATAGCCTGACGTCGAACAGATATATATCATTATTCAAAAGTTATAAGCCTCACGCTTTCCCACAAGGGTCCCCGAAGGGGTAGGCAGAGGTGTACAGGTAATACTCACACACCCACTTTCCGCCAGAGGTATATTAGGTGCCAACGTGACAGATGGCGAGTCCATCGCCGTTACTCAAGCACGACTATACATACGCCTTTGAATTTCTTCTCAGACGTATGCAGGTTTCCTCTCGATGTTTTCCTTCACCGTTAAGCTCGTGGTGTGACTAATCACTGTACTTAAGTTCAGAAAAACTCATTGGTACAGTCGGGATTCGAACTGGCGACCTTTGCGTCGCAGGCAACTGCTCGAACCACTCGGCCACCACGGCTTTTATATAGTTATAAACACCTTACAATTTCTAATTATAACAATAATTTATTGGTAAATAAATATTTAGATACACACAATGCTAAGTATTCTAGTGTAGTAACTTGAAAGCTTTGTAGTTCGTTTTTTTATGTTTGAAGCTGAACAAACTGATCATAAAATAATACCAGTTATAATGCAAATCACTTTAGAAGGGATAATTTATTGTAGGCCCAGAATATAGTTGCCATGTATAAATTATACATACGTATACATCCAAACAGACATTATACCACAGTACAGATTCCAGTAACTTTCGATCGTAAATCTTTACTTACCCATTGCGCTATCCTGAGTATTTATATACGTATATATATAAGAATGTGTATCGTTTCCTAGTTTTGCTTAGTTTGAAAGTAGGTGTGGAATCTGTGGAATTTGTGTGGAATCTGTGTGTCTGTGTGGAATCATCACACGGTATTTTATCGGATTATCGTATTTCAAAGTATAGACTTTGTGTACCAACTTTGATTTCGATGTCAATAGTTTTCAGTGTTACATAACTTTAAAACTAATACTATTAATAACTATTTCTCATATACGCCCAAATTTAAACTTTGAACTAAAACTGTACCAACAAAATGCTGTGATGGCCACCAAAAGAAAATAGTAGCAAATAAAATTTAGTTGTTTGAAAATATATCGAGGAATGCGTGGTTGGCGACTTTTAATGAAGTCTGTTTTTCAATACCCTATATTTGCAAAGCTCTCTACTACAGTGCCCAGAAGTACCAACGTTCCACTGTTCGCTGGAATAAATGTATTTTATACATTTTGTGTTTCAAGTTTCAAGCCTCTGCTCGAAATACTCAGCGACCTTGGCTCTATTTAAAAAATAAATAATTAAAGTGCTCACCGATAGTAAGCCTCATTGCAACTTAGTCCATACTTTAGCTGTCATAGCGACGCCGAATAAAGCTGATAAGCGCGGGTGATGCGGGTCGGTTTTTTAGTATTCAATTGACAACCTTGCTGGATGTTTCACGATCGTTTGATGTGCACATATAATAACTAGAAGGGCTCCGCGACCAACGTAAAATTGGATTTCTTTGTTATTTTTCTTCCTGACATAACACATAATCTGTATTTTCCAACAATAATCTATATCTATGCCAAATGTCATCTAGTTCCGTTCAGCTGAAACATCCTCATAATTTTTCGCAATAAAATTATTAAGTTAGAATCTTTTGACGAAAACTTGCATCTTTTAACCAAAAGTGAGCACCACATTATGACATTAACTTGAGCCTGGGAAACGTTCAGTGTCTCTGGTATAACTTTGTTGTTTTGTTTGACAGCTCGTACGTTAACCAATTGTGAGATAACCAGCTCTCAGCAGATACACGATATATTTATAGTACGATGTATTATGTAAAAAAAAAACAAAAATCTTTTTGTTTTGTTTAGGTACGACCAAGTATCAAGGTCCAGTGGTCTTGTCATGATTTTTAAGTGTTTTTTTTGTATTGTCTCTCGTAGCGTGAGTTCCGGGAACTTTTGCTACTTAACCGGTCAATGGCGAGACCAAGGCCTCCAGCCAGATTTTTTCAAGAGTGTAAGAGAGATACATTTATATATGTCAAATACATCTGTCTCTTTCGTAATCTTATATAATGATCGCAATAGCACGCTATGGTGAGCTCATCGCTTTTTAACAGCGGCGCATAATGCTCTTAGGATTGCGATGTACCCGCCGTTAACAGGATGCGACGCTTTTGAAAGCTGAGTGCTCTTCTGCGAAGATCCCCGAGGCGCTACAGTATCGTAGAAGTCCCAGGAGTGCCTCAACGTTATTATACTGGAAGCTTAGTAATAATACAAGATTTATTACAAGATACACAATAAAAACATTTTAAGATCGACCACGCACGAGTGATATCATAGCAAGTGCAAGCATCCATAGGTAGCGGTAACCGCTTACCACCAGGTGGACCGAAAGCCGTTCAGCCACCTTCGTGGCATAAAAAAAATGTGGTGTATCTTGTTTTTAATATTAAATCTATAAAACTAGAAGTAGTATCTTAGAATAGTCTCCTGTTTCAATACCCACGTTCAATATTATCACTTTCTGCTACTTTGTCACTCTGAAATACCTACTTACATTTAAGTCCTTAACTGTAATAAGCACAACACCGATTTGGCGTTACGTTCACTAATTACATTATACATAATTTTTAAGTAGACGTCAGTTTAGAAATGAATAAGTTTTAACGTTACTTATGAAACCTCGTATCGCTTAATTTTACCGTAAATTACGAAATATGCTTGCTCATTTACGACGGTCCGTACACATCAAATTGGGCATTAAATGTAATTTAATGCTTTTACAGATACCAACCAATGCAGTGTTTTATAATTATGTTTCTTCGCTATTAATATAGCCGCTGGTCAGCGGTTTAGTGTTATCATTAATTTGGGTCAATCAGAATCAATTCTTTGAAGTATGAATTTAGACTAACTGCTGCCAGCGTATATTACCTGAAATATCAAGATCAATTCCGTCCAATTTATTTCGAAATTCCCTTAATTGTAAAGACGTAACAGACATACAGACACGTAATCTTAATATTAGTCTGGTATATCCATGCGTTTCAATTAATTTTTATACATTGTATACTCTTGAATTTTTTTATATTGCTTACAACTTTGTTTACATTGAAAACCATTTAATGTAGACAAAGTAGTATGTACCTTATTTTGTGCTATAAATCGATATAAATACACCGATAAAATCTAACGTTGAGAAGACGTACGACACACGAAGAATATCTATTACAAAGTGTAGAGAAAATGGTACATATAGAAAAATGCTGTCTCATAAATAGATATCTACTACCATATTAAGTTTAATAGTACACTTGAAGGACGAATAATGCGCCGTAATAAAGAAGTAATTTAACTTTTAATTTGTGTTACTTCTAGTCTTCGGAAACATAAGGCAGTCGAAGCGTCATTGCCCGCTTCTTGTATTAATAACTTAGTTCCATGGCGTGAGAATGGCTCATGAAGTACACTGCATACTGAACATTACAGTACATATTGGTAGGTACATATTGCATCTGCAGTGACAATTCATGCGATGACTACTGTCATTCCCCTTTTACCAAGTTATACTTTTGAAAATATTATTACGCTAGAGGTTTGTGTGAGATTTAGGAAATAACACATGAGTTGCGTTTGTTGCTGTGTCGCTCGCGTATTTGCTGGAGGTGCGCGAGCTGGGCGGGGGACGGCACATGGGGCGCCGGAGGTGTCGGACTGGAGCCCGGGGGGCCCTGGGGGCCGGTGGGCAAAGACTGCCGGCGGCGCCGCCTCAACGCCGGCGAAAGGTTGTACTTCACCTTAGCCTGTACTAGCAGCTCTTTGAAGATCTGCGATACGTTGATGTTTTCTTTTGCTGAGGCTTCCACGAAACCGTTCTCCCAGTCCACAGTCACTACCGACTCCGTTGTGTGGAATTCTACCTGTAAATAAAATTTCTATTCAAAACCACGTTCCCATCTAGGTCAAATTGAACCAAGGAGTAAGGATACATTTTTGGAATACTTGAAATCGACAAGAGCAATAAAATGGTCTGAAACTCTCTCTGCGTATACCCATCAAGCCCACGTGTTCTTGTTCTTGTTGCGATTGTGACTCTCTTTCCAAGAAACCAAAAGCGACGAGTACTTAAACCATCAACTATTCCAGTCTCTTGGAATCATTTACATCTCAACGTGAAGTCAATAACATTTTACCGAACAATTCTCGAGATCGGGAAAACATATTGTTGCAATATTTTCTCTCGCAATAAAATGGCGACACGAGCGTCAGTTGCGAAAGCGCAGTGGTGCGGATATTGTGCGAGAATAGAATAGGCTATCGTTCATCCTGCGCCGGAAGTCCGGTGGTCGGGAGGGTCTTACGCCCGGCAACTCCGAGTGTGACACACTTTATGTAGGTAGCGTAATAAAACCACGCTACTATATATTTAGCTACCAAATACTATTTATTTTATATTCTTTAGATATATTGGAACATATATCTAATACCTACAACACAACACAGGCTCTATTTTCGACGAAATTATATAAAGCTTTATATATTTATGAAAATATATAAAGCTTTGACTATTTTAAACTATTATTCGTATGGGAATACTTACTACACCTATTATTTCTGACAAAAATAAAACTACTATTTCTAAACTACCCAAAATTATTGAACTGAGCTCGAGAGTCAATATTCAATAATAACATCAAATCCGACGTCAATAGGCTTAACAAAGTTTGATGACGAAATTACAACATGAGAAGCTATAAAAATAAATTAGGTGAGGGGCATCCCGGCCTGCAGCAGTGTTTTATTACAATGCCATAAAGTATGAGAAAACAAGTCAGCAGATTTCCCCCAGAGAATGTCTGACATTAGGTAGTGATAGACGGACGGGACGCGACCTACTACGCTACATTTTCACTGCGAGTGACGACTCGGAAATTTCATTTTGCTTGCGGAAACGCTGCATCCATATACCAACGTTAAAGCAGAATATAAATAGCTGTGATTCAATCCTACTACTGCAACTTCTCATTCGCTGTGTCAAGACTATTTGTTAATAAAATAGGAGTGCAGCGCCGCTCTCTAGGCTAACAGACCCCTTTCTGTCATCTGTCTATTCATACATGCTAACAGGTTTCGAGTACTATTGACGTTCCCGTTTCGAGTGTTTTAAGTTTCGAATTTAAATAGTGAATCTATGTATATATATATATATATATATATACAAATGTATGTTTGTCTGTATGTCCTTTATAAAATCGAAAACGGCTGGACCGACTTTAATGAAATTTTCTGTTTCTTCATTCGAGAATGGGTTAGATTCACAATTGACACCCGATAGTTGGCGCCCCGGGTCCGTGGCTTTTATTTTTACCCAAACGAAGCTAGGCGGGACGACTAGTACTTAATAAATACTTGTAAACTGATAGTGGGTGAAAATGTCGCTGCTCTAGTAAAATTTTAATGGCATGCTTGTCAATTTCTAAAAGGGGTTGTGCACTATCTAACATCGTCCCTCAAGAACAAGGGGCTCGTATGCGCCTACATTATGTTCACATGAAAAACATATGATTGCACTCAGGCGTTCGTTCGGGCATAAACTGGGGTAAATTGTGAGAAAAACAACTTTGCGTCAAGATAAACGATATACTCGTATGTGCTAGGAATTATTAATACGAAACACCATTGGCAAGAATAGTTGTTATCTGTAGGTTAGGAAACCGTTAGGGAATATCAAAAAATATGAAACACTTTGGTAAAGGCATTAGTAACATCTGCTTAGCCGTTAATAATAACACAAACGGGAGATAGGGCACAATATACTTAATTCAATATTTCAGTGTTCCAAATAAGTGATGATAGAAATTCAATGCCATAGAACAGTAAAATTCAATATTCAATATAATATAGATGATAGAAATTCAAAGTACGTTTTAAATGTAGGTACGTGTTGTGCTTGAGAAACGGCGATTTACTCGCCATCTGTCAAGTTAGCACCTCAATATATCATCGGCAAAAAGTGGGTTTTACACCTACCTCCTCTCTCTTTTGGGTCTCTTCTGAGTCTCTTTTGGGAATGCCTTAGGATATACAAATAATATAGTTTATACGTGGCAAATTAAGATTAGCTTTCCAATATAACAGACACGTTTTACCTGTCTCGCTCCAGTCTCAGCTAAGTCCACTTTATTGCCGACGACTACGATAGGCACAGCTGTGCTCTCCTTGGTCTCATGAATTTGATCTCTCAGAGTCCTCACTTCGACAAAGCTGTTGGCATCAGTGATATCGTAGACTAGAATGAAGGCGTCCGCCGACTGCATGGAGAGTGCACGCATCGCTGGGAACTCGTACGCTCCAGATGTGTCCAAGATATCCAGGGTCAATCTAACTCCAGACACGTTGAAGTCTCCGTGATGCATCTCCTCTATAGTCCTTTTGTATTTAGGTGAGAATGTGTTGTATAGAAATTGCGTTATTAGTGAGGATTTCCCCACCTTAGCAGCACCCATAACTACGATTTTATGCCGCACGGCATTGTTGGTGAGGTTGGCGCTACTGGATACCGTGTCTTCAGTTCTTTCAGTTCTGTTAACAAAAGAAAAAAGAAAATGTGTTCAATAGACTTGAAACAGGTCGTGACGTATAAAAACTACGTCTCGTTACTCTGTGGGAAGTAATCCGTAATGAGGAAATCCGGCTTAGAACTGAAAGTAAATGGAACAGTGCCGCGAATGAAACACGTATAGATACTTAAGTGGTGCGGTCCCACCTTTGTTGGAATCAACAAGTGTTGCGGAGTCGGGTTTTCCGAGATTGCTTTTCTTTACAAGCGCACCTATCAAATACATTCCTATTTAGATAAGTATTTTTGTTCTTATTGGAAATAGCTTTGTAAAAAGAAAATCATCAAGTTGGAACACACTCGCCATTTGACACTTGTATAGAGATATAAGTAGGTATACAAGTGTAACAAGTGTGCCTACCTCTTTGGCGACCCTGATGGGAAGGCCTGAAGATAAAGATAGTTAACGTGGCGCAATAAAATTAGAGAAGATAACAATGCAAATAGCAACATCGTTGTTCATCGTTGAACCTTGTAAAAATAGACTATTGCGTCCTTGTGTAATTTATAGCCATGGTTAACCGTTATAACTGTGGTTATCAAGAGTTGGAAATTGGAAATACTAATAGAATAGAGTTTGAATACTCTTCTTATAGCGCCTACATACATACCATGACGTATCCCTTACGGGGTAGATAGATAGAGGGGAAACCACCAGTTCTCTATAGGTATACAGATCTCTTCCGCTTCGTATACATTCGTTCTGTCCCCGGTCCCCGAAGGGGTAGGCAGAGGTGTATACGATTTTCCGCCAGAGATATATTTTATGTGCCAACGTGACAGATGGCGGTCCATCGCCGATACTCAAGCACATCTATACATACGCCTTTGAATTGGTTCTCAGATGTATGCAGGTTTCTTCACGATGTTGTCCTTCACCGTAAAGCTCGTGGTGCGGTGTGACAAATCACTGTACTTAGGTTCAGAAAAACTCATTGGTACAGTCGGGATTCGAACTTGCGATCTTTTTGTGTCGCAGGCAACTACCCGAACCACACGGCCTCCACGGCTCCTTAAATTTAATTTATATGTAACTCTGACAAAAATAGGGTGTGAATACACCTCAACTTTATTAGCGGGGAAAGCGAGCATGTACAAAGAATTGGAATGAATTTTCTTACGTCCGTTGTTAAATTATAAATACATATTCTAAGCAAACCAAAACATGACTGAAAATTTGCTTGGGACACCTTGTATAACTTTACTAATGCGACCCTCACTCGTATTCAAACTAATTTAGTTTATCTTTGTGATTACAAATTCAATTTGCGTATTCATTTCACGTAATGGAACAATGGAAAATGTAACTTAAGACAAATATCAATATGTTTATCTTTTACAAAGAGTATTTTGCTGAAAATCCGATATCCGACTTGAATAACGGTTTTAAATATATCAAAAACTGGGATTTGGGGAGGCGTGAACATATGTATATATTGAAATGCATACAAAATTAAAAAAATCTGTCTCTGTTAAATAAAAGTGGTGGAATACAATTAAGTAAAAGCCCTCGGAGGCCAGTCAAACATTAACAGTCTTATCGAGTGCGAATACAATGAACATTATTGTCCACTTGACGAGAAGTGTTGGATCAAGGCGAGTCGCGGTTATTGGCACTTTACGAGCCAAACGCTTTATTTACCAGCAGGCGGGCACATATTTTATTTTATTGCCAGGGATCCAAGTACTTACCAAATGTCATAGTGCGCTCTTGCTGGTTTCACCTCGGGGAATCTCTATAAAACATGATGCTTTAAGAGGGGTAGGGCTTATTGGATGTTCTGTTAAGTTCGCAACCTAGTCACACTGCTTTTAGGTTAAGTTGTTTCAAATCCACTGGGAATAGCTATTTCACTTATAGGTACTATTTACCAACAATTATATGGAAATCAGACATTTAATTTGTATTGTCAAAATACAATATTATTAATATTATATTTTTTTCTAAATGCAATTGCATTTCAAACATGGGTAACCAGGGTCGGTTTTAATTGTAATGTCGACAACGCGCGCATGTACGTACAGCTTTAGTTGCAGTAAATGCTTAATATCACGCGTACATAATCTATGTAAATATGATTCAATCAGTTCGTTAGTCACGCATAACCTCAAAGATGGCACGAACGATTTTAAAGTATTTTTTATGTGTATTTGCATGAATATCTAGATGGTTTAGTTTCTTACTTGGACCTGATTGGGTGGCGCAGAGATTGTATATATATATATTTATTTTATACTTTTAACCGAACATACAAAAAGGGCGGGAGACAGCTAGGTGTAGCAAGGATAATCAATAATCGTAACACATAATATTTAAAGTCGTAACTTACCTGAATGCGTCTAAAAATCTGATATTTTTAGACGCATTCAGGTAAGTTATGACACCAGGTAATAAAGAATAAAAATAGCATAACGTGCTTCTGAATTTATACAAATACGCGAGTTATGTCTCTCATAAACTTATTCGGGTAGATAATAAAAATACCAGACTTGTAATTTGTGCTTGAACAAACTCTATGTTGTGTACCAAAGTAAAACAATATTGTCTAAAGTTACATATAAATACTTAAAAATAAAAATTTTTTGGTTCGCTGAGTATATCTAGATTGAAATTATATGACTTTATAAAAAGTCATTTTTGTCGTTATCTCTCGAAGCGTGAGTTCCGGGAACTTTTGCTTCTTAAACGAACGATTACGAGACCAAGGCATCCAGGCACTTTTTAGGTCCTAAGTAAACACAGCCAAGGTCTAAGAGCGTTTCAGGATCGCAAGCTAGGGTGATTGGCTGAGCTATAAAAAGCTTCTACCGTGTGTCGTTTACTAACATAGTGATTGGCCAAATTAAGTGGTCGTTTTGGTAAAGTAAGCATTTAAGGCAAGTAGTCATTACGGACTTGAAGGTTGTATAAGGATTCATGTAAGTACTATTACCTAACTTGCGTTCGTAATGACAATTTCGTTTTTGATTAAAAAAAAGTTTTTGCTTATTGATATTGAACGGCTGATGTGATGGATGTGGCAACCCATGCATTACGATCTAAACTTTGTGCTGCACCAAGATATGCTAATTGTACGGCTTGTTTAGCAGGCAAGCCATGTCTGTGGCGACTTCGTTATCCGACAAGCTGCATCAATGTTTGTCTTCGAAGTTCAAACCGTGACGTTATGTGGAGATAATAAAAAAAATATAAGCGTAAATGAAATCTTTATAATTAGAATTTCATTTAGACACAACGAAAAGTGCATGTTCACTTTATTCTCCCATGACAAGTAGGTACAAGTGCATCCATTTTTGGCTAGGAAATAGCATCGAGCGTAAAAATAAATTTTATCTTGTTTTTGAACATTCGCCAAAGCGAAGTTTAAACTTTTAAGTACTTTTTTTTAGTGAACGATATGAACTTTGTAGAGCATAGTACTATAAGTATAATCAGCATTCTGCTTTCCTTTTAAGACATTTCAAACAATTAAAAGAAATCTCGGTGTCTTAGGGACAACGGTGGAGACACATGGAAAAATACGTAATGTTTTTCTAAGTAACTTCTTATTTTTGTACAAATTTCAAGTTGAAAATTCAATTTCGAACTTTCAAAAACAAAATTTACTGTATCGCAAATTCTAGCAACAAAAACTAGGACACTGGATAATTTAACTCCCCGAGAAACATAACGATATAAAAAAACATTTCAAGTTTTTCCTCGTATTTACCATAACGATAATTTTTTACATTTTGAATTGTTTAAAATACTTTTAACTTCTACGTCGGTTTCGAATACGCTTGATGCTCCCATTTTTCAAGATCCAATCAATCGAGTAGATTGTTTTGACGCGATCTCTTTTGCTTCTTATTCCAGCCAATTTCACATTGTATATCTATTTTGCCAACCTTTCTTCATTCATACTTTCTATATGCGGCTATTTTCCAACCCACTTAACATGTTTCTTTAATAACTTCTTCATCTTTACAACCACACCCTCGCTTGCGAATCTCTTAATTCGTCTTTTATCACTACGCCACACATTTTCCGAATGAAATCCCCATTGCTCACTGCTTATATTTTAAATATATCAATTAAACTGAGATGTTACTTAAATTGCCTACGTAAAACCGCAATTCGATTAGCAATGCTATCTGTCAATCGATTTGAGGCCTGTTTTCAGTATACACGAGTGTAGCTAAAAATAGATTAGTTCCATTGTACACTTCTGTCAAAGATAACAATGACATGACAAAACACATTGCTGCAACGCTCGCTAACTGAGTTTTTAAAGTATGGATGAGGAATGGACTTTTGTGTAAATATGATACAATTTACCTCATACAATTTACAGGCTTTAATTAGAGATATACAGCACTAAGAACTACGCCAATTTTGGTAATATTTGGCTGTCAAATAGCATTGATTTTAGGAAAGAGAGAACTGTTACTATAAATATGCTAAAGAAGTATGAATATTCATTTTTATTTACATTAATGTACACTAAATATTTTAATTTGTTAGATACATTAACATTACAATACCATATATTGTTAACAAAATATCTCACAAATTTCTCAGAAAATTATGAAATATGATTACAATAAGGAGTCTTAGCAACTTCAATAACATTCCCTCAATAAATGTACACATTGAAACATACTAACATCCGGAATCAAATGTGTGTAATCGTGAGAGAATCTCTGAAACCTCTGTAAACCAATTTCTTAGCCAAAACATCAAACGAACCGGCATATGTAAAGCTCTTTGTTAATGGCAATGCGTATAAATGTTTCTTCTTTTGTAGGTATGTAACATTATTTAATCAGTGTTATTCGAGCACTAGTTATTGTCTCTATACGACAAGCTACATCTCCCTGTTGGGATGTGTATCATGATAAATATAAGTGTACCTCAGTTGAGAAAAACTCATTGGTACGGTCAGAATTCTATCATATAATCTTTGTCAGGTGATATGTGGTACTATTATTATAGAGCCGTGGTGGCCAAGTGGTTCGAGTAGTTGCCTGCGACTCAAAGATCGCAAGTTCGTATCCCGACTGTACCAATGAGTTTTTCTGAACTTAAGTACAGTGATTAGTCAAACCACAAGTTATATGTAGAAGAAAAACATCGAGAAACCTACATGCGCCCGAGAAGCAATTCAAAGGCGCATGAATAGTCGTGCTTGAGTAACGGCGATGGACTCGCCATCTGTCACGCTGGCACCGAAAATATATCTCTTTCGGAAAGTGGGCGTATGAGTACTACCTATACCGCCTATCCTTCAGGGACCCTTGTGGGAAGGCGTGAAAATATATTATTATGTATACCTTCACGCCTCTAGTAGTGCGTACCATAACTTGGTAGTTGTAATAACACTCTCCTATAACCGGAGAATATTTTTAAGTGTCAATGTGTTATTGATTGTCTATATCACTGTCTAGGCGTGACTGAAGTGAAGTCATGCTTAAACACATAATGTTCTTCTCAAACGATTTCGATTTACTATTTTTGGATCGAATAACACTTAGGTACCAGTATACATTTCTGCAAGACCAAAGTAATGTTGGCACCATATCTGCCACCTTATGTTCCATGCTTCTCAGCCTATTGGTAAATTCTCCGCGTGCTGGCAGCCTATAGTTATACTACATTATATGTATTCTACTTGATCAGTATTTTGTCCAGCGTAGCAATGCTGCATTTTAAATACTTCATATGTAGGTATTATAGTACACATGCACTAGCATTATTCGAAAATTAAACGAAATCACAGCGCAGGATGCAAATGAAATACAACCCAATTTCAAATATAATTTTCCATACAATTCCGCGTATTACTGCGTACAACAAAGTTATGAAATCCAATCCAGTAACATTATTCACCGGCCGAGTGAAATTCCATGGAATTTTACGTTACTGTTCTGTGTTTCGATCATAGTTGGGTTTTGACGTATTTAATTGGACGAATCCGATTATGTAACGAATGTTGGCGTTTGGATGCAAATATAAATATTTAATCTCTCGTATCTCACCCATTTAGCTCGTACCTGAGAAAAAATGCGCAGGGTAAAGTTAATAAATATCCGCACGCGAAAAACGCAACGCACGCAAAAAAAAAGCCCTTGTAGGAAACAAGGGTTTTTTTTTTCTTTTTCCTTTTTCAGTGTCCTTCTGACATGGTGGTCAGAGACTTTTTTTGCCTTTATTTTATATTTTTGCGTTCTTGTTCTTTTTGAGATATTTCTTTTTCTCATGTTTTTCATTTCTTTTTTTTGTTACTTTCTCTTTTTTTTATGCTTTTCTGGTACTTATAATTATAACATTTTCTTTTTAACTTAATTAAATTTTTTGTTACTTATAATTATTACATTTTCTTGTTTAACTTATTACATTTCTTATATTATATTACAGACGCTTATCTTATTCCTACAAGGGTTCCAGCAGTGGTAGTGGCACCACCATTCAATTTAACCAATTTGTAATTTTTTGGTAATATAAATAGTTTTTTTCTGTGCGGGAGTTTGTCACCTAGCTATTAAAGGGCTGGCCCGATTCGGATGAAATTTTTGTGAGTCCTTGATTGATTTGAGTGGACCCTGTAGGCGGCTCGGCTGTTGAGTCACAGCTTTGTTTTTCAACCAAGTGAAGCTGAGCAGTACAGCTAATATTATATTAGTTTTCTTCGTAAGTCCGGTCGCCGTAAGGCCCAACCAACAAGAAACATTTTCCTAATCACGACTTTTCGAAATTTCCGAATGGCTTTACAGGTGACAACTTGAATGACTCAACCACGACGGCCGTCGGACGACACTTTTTTACTTTCAAAGTGAGAAGCAGCTTTTCCTATCATGGGCGGCACTAACACCATACTCACAATTTAAGCATACCTACATATACAAAAAGCGATGATATGCCAAAATATAGATATGGTTTTATCAACATTATCGGTTACTTTTCACGATAACGAACGAACGCGCTTTCATGGTCGTAAAAGGACAAAGTTATAGCCAGATTAAATATTGGTAAAAACCATAATCCGTATTAATTAATACTGAGCAGCTAGGATTCTCTTTTGTTGTCCAGTAACACGTCTAATCTGCAGTTTGTCCGTCAATATTCCTGCCGAGACTAAGCCCAGTTAACCCCTGTGTGAAGTTTCAGAATACGACGCTAAGTCTGGGAACGTAGACGAAGTTTATATGTTCACCTAAGGTTTCGTATTGTGAAGAATATTCATTGAGATAATAAGGTTTGTGTTTTGTTTTCAAACTTTCCGTGCTTAATAATAGGCATGCCCGTGATCATTGATGAAGTAATATTTTATGGGTTCAGAGACCTAAGCTGTGAACAAATTCCAAGGAGAGAAATGGCGATGCACTCGCGTACTTTCATGTTAGCACTTGAATACATATCCGCCGAAAAAAGAGATTTTTATCTCATGTACCCTCCATCCTTTTGAATTCCTCACGCCTTCCCACAAGGGTCCCCGAAGGGGTAGGCAGAGTTGTATAGGTAATACCCACACACCAACTTTCCGCCAGAGGTATATTAGGTGCCAACGTGACAGATGGCGAGTCCATCGCCGTTACTCGAGCACGACTATACATACGCCTTTGAATTTCTTCTCAGACGTATGCAGGTTTCCTCTCGATGTTTTCCTTCACCGTAAAGCTCGTGGTGTGACTAATCACTGTACTTAAGTTCAGAAAAACTCATTGGTACAGTCGGGATGCTCGAACCACTCGGCCACCACGGCTCTTCACCGCTCTCACAGCCCTATTAATAACCCACCCCCCAATAACCCAACACATTTTAGAAACTAATCCCTATGTTATAGGTGAAATTCGTACATAGTACACCGGTAGTTCAGAAAAATGGCACCAGTATATCTCCACTGAAGTGTGCTATTAATCAGCCAATAATGCATCAAAAGACTGCGAAACGCAATCTCGACACATAAAAGCTTAAGACGCAGACCGATTTGCAGTATCGTAACGTATCACAGACAATTCCATTTCGGTACAGTGTGTAATAAAATTCCAATGAAATGCTTTATAGGTTCTGAATTTATCACTTTGCGAGATGGTATCGCAATAAATAAATATCGTATTACCAGGGTTTCGAAAATATATTGCATTTTTTATCTGAATATGCGTGATTTAGTTTAATAGTTTTTCTATATACTATTAGTGAGGCGAGACAAGCGAGCCAGCTGCCTGATAGTAAGAAGTTACTGTCGCGTATTACACCACCTTATCTGTCGACTAGAGTTTTCAAAACCCGTTCCAATACGTCATAAGATGCTTCATAAAATTTTTGACAAGCAGAAAAGTGACGTATTAAACAGTTGAAACGACTTTGGTGCAGTTTCCTAATTCACTCTAAGATCCACCCAAAAATACCAGCTATCGGGCTTTTCAAAATGGAATGTTATATTGCATACAATGTAGTTGTATTAGTCTCAAATGTATTACGACAACGATAGAACGAAAATTGTTCTTTCTATACATACACGTATTGTATTTTAGCTCCATCATAAATTACAAAGTTGCGGAACTTTATTAGTACCTATATTCAAATTCGAGATACTGAAGTGATAGTATCGTTTAACATTACTCTCTGGAAAATATGAATACTTTACCAATATTTTTGATACCTATATTTTAAACAACAAAGGGAAATTTGCGTCAGTTGTGAGCTAAATAAGCTAAATATTATACTAGACAGACGGCTGGCATGCTACAGTCCGACTCCAATAAATTAACCAGAAGTTATAACGATTTATAAAATATACATACAATGAAATGAAATAGATTAATTCGTTTCATTTCAATTCATTCATTTCATTTAAATTATTTTATTTCATTCCAATAATTATTTCATTTACAAATCCGCCATTCCTCGTTAAAATATATCTGCGAACTGTTTACGTGACAGACTTCTATTGCACAAGGGTCGATATATATTTTTAACGAGAGAGATGGTCTCGTGAAAACTGCAGAATTTTTCCATTGTACATAAAATGTATCGATTAACGTATTAATTTCTAGGTTCGATGGTATGTATCTTATGTTAGTTACACTAACATATAACGTTTATTTTGTAGGTAGTCCCTATTCGCGCGAATTTAGCGCAGGCAAACTCATATTCGTATAAGTTAGTACTTGTGTTGTTTCCATGTCGCTGTCAGAAGCTAATTTAAAACATAATTATATAACTTATGACATGACATAAAGCGTTATATACATAATAATATTCTTGACATCTTCTCCGCGCCACGCCTCTGGCTTCGGCATCATAGAACGTAAACGATTTCCGCTCAATTTCAAACGAGCCAAATTACAGGATCAGTAAACGGTATAAAATTATACTCAATATCGTTAAAATCGTTAAATTTAATCTGTCTTCGGCAAAACAATCTTTAGGAAAAAAGTCATTGCACAAACAAGGAAAAATTTTAGCTGTAAATGAATAACGATAACGAGGTCATTTCAAGGGAGTTGTTAACAACAACCCTCGTATTAATACGGTTCAGTGTTTGTCAAACGACAGTGAATATATTACAGAAGTTGTCAATACCAAGATAATTAGTCTCATGACGTATAGAGGGTTGAAGGAGATTACGCTGGTCAGAAGCAAACATAAAGAGTTGCATCTAAGACCCCGATAAGAGTCTATCACTTAAATTAACGAAAGAATGAATCTATAAACACAAAAATTAAAAGCTGTTCGTTGATCCAATCACTTGAAAACGACTAGACCTATACTTAGTTTCTTAATTAAAGTGTTAATGGGAAAAAATAGGAATCATTATCCATTAGATAAAACCTCATTGTCATTTCAAGTCCAACATTTTCTCATACAAAACAAAAACTTTAATCGCGAGTGGAATTTGGGGAATGGGTTTTTTTCTTGATGCCCTAGTGTATATTGAAATTACTCAATAAATATTTAAACCGATTTACATACATACATACATATCATCACGCCAAGTCCCTAACGAGGTAGGCAGAGAGTATAGAGCGCCAGTTCTCTCTAGACTTACATACCTCTTTCGCTTCGTCCACATTCATCAGTCTCTTCATACATGCTCGTCGGTTTCGAGTACTCTTAACGTTCCCGTCCTTCAGAGTCCGATCTATTTGATCCAGGTAGTTGGAACGTGGCCTTCCTCTGCCTCTTCTTGCACACACTTTTGCTTTGTATATCTGTTTCGTCAATCTTTCTTCACTCATCCTTTCTATGTGTCCAAACCAACGTAACATGCCTTTCTTCATCTTTACAATCACGCCCTCATTCACGCCAGTTGATTTGCGAATCTCTTCATTGCGGATTCGATCTAATATCGTTAAACCGATTTAAATATTTATTTAGGTTTCTCTATTTTAGTTACCCATAGGTAGAGTTCATGCTATACTACTCTTTATAGCTCAATGAAACGCTACGCGGTACTAAAGCTAACACAAAAGTATAAAAGTCTTTGATACGTAAACTTTGCGTATAACAACCCTTGTGTTACTAAGCCGAATTTGTTAAGCCAATATATCTCGCAAACTTTATACATCCCACAGTGGAATGTAAGGGTCTACGAGGCGAACCCAAACAAACCTCTACGAAGTTGTACGTGACGCGACTCGATGTCTCCGTAGATACGCTACGATATTTACGTTCACAATGTATATATTATCTTAATATTATTGAAGATCTGAACCACATTGGCCGAGTGGTTTTTTAATGCAAGAAAAATAAAAGATCACAATTTCGAATCCCGACTAACAAAGTTCTTCGTAATTAAAGTACAGTCGCTAATCACACGATAAGCTTTACTGTGAAGGAAAATATTCAGAGGAAACCTGCATACGTTCGAAAAGAAATTTAAAGACTTATGTACTATTGCGCTTGAGAAATGGCGATGGTCCTGCCAACTAAAATATATCTCCGGCATAAAGTGGGTGTAAGGGATATCACTTACACCCACTTACCCACTACTTGTAATACACACCCACTACTAATGATTGCAATTATCTTGGTCAACTGGATAATCACCTGTGGGGTTTCCTCTCCTCCTCGTGATCCTCTTTCATGAACGACGGCTGCAAGCTGAACCTGCGGCGGAATTGGTGTCGGCCCTTCATGTTTCCGGTATGATCACTCAACACATAATACGTAGGTCGGTTCTAGCACAATTTTGCGAGAGGCGCGTAAATAGTCAATAGATGTCACCCGACGTGTGCACAGATGGGCGTTCGGCGAACGAGTGGCGGCCGGGTCGCTACGGACCGCTACGCGTCCTACTCAACTCATCTTCTAATAAAATATATATTTTGCACGATTATATCAATAAATACAATGAGAAATTGTCTAGTAGAAGGGGCAGAGGACTATTGCGTTTCAACGATAGTAACGTCAAGAGTACTCGAAACCGGGGACTCGAAAGAGTACGTATGAAGTGACTTATGAATGTGGATGAAACGAAAGAGGTATGTAAGTCAAGACAAAATTTGTTATTTATCTGCCATATGAGTTATTCGATGTGTTATAATATTAAAGCTTATTTTATTAAATAGTGGGTTTGATAAAATGTATAAGTATATCAGATCAGTTAGTTACAAAGCCTTGTAAAGAGGTTTGATGCTTCATAAACAAATAAAAATCTTCTTATAAAATTGTTTAATATAATTTGAAATTTATTAATTAAAATAAATGTAAACTAGAGAGGAAAATTTGTTAATCATGAAACTGTTTCAACTCTGCACAACGAGATTGAAATCTTAATCAAACCTTAATTGTTAGATTAAATTAATGCGAACTTGTGTATTGCATTTGTGTTTAAATGTTTATGTTTAAAACGTGACGTTAAACACGTCATGGGTTTGAAACCCAAAGCGGAGCGTAGGATAAATATAAGGATGACTTAATAATGTTCAAAAATTACTGTCTACTTGTTATGCGATATATTTCCGAACTGGTAAAGGCACCCGAAAGCAGCGAGAACGGACACATTATCACGACACATAAAATTTGGTTTTAGTATGGGAAAATTGGATGTTGACATGTGACATGTATATACGTAACACTTCAGTGAGCTTATTTGAAAGAAAGAGGCCGGTGTATTGAATTTTCGGTGGATGATGCGCAAGAGGTCTTTACGAATAGAGAACTGGCGCTCTGGCGAGAGAACAGAGTCACTGTAATGTTATCTATTAACATTAATGGGACTGTTCTCTCTGCTCACCCCATGAGGGACGGCGTGAAAGGAAATTATTTATGTATTCTAATAACAGTATTGGTGATAGGGTGAAAATATAAATTAAACATAGGTATCCTGGTTTCTTTTCATCGAACTAAAATCAAATCCGTCACAAGTGATGTAAATAAAAACAGAGTGCAGATGAAACAAAAGAAAGGTGGTTTCTGTAGGCTCCTTTAAGCAAACAGGCCTGTTGCTCTGACGAGCCCGAGTGTTATAGAAAGTGGATAAAAATGTTTACTATGTTTCGGCAAACTTCATCTGTGGATATTTAGGGGCCGTAAATCGTGGGCCGGATTAAGTATTCGCCAGGGAAAGAAATCTAACCTGTGCTATTATATCCATAGAAGCCCCATCTATTGTAGCTTGATGGGTTTTTTTATCACGAGCCTTGCAAAATGAGCTTTTCGACGGAGCGAGAATAGGGTAGCCCATAAGGGCTTCCGATAATAACTTAGTTTGGGCCATAAAACAAAAAACCTACTAAACGGAAAACAAGATTTATGAGTATGATCCTCTTGTTCTGCCCTATTTTATGATCAGTTACAATATGTAGGGTATTTTATTATGTATGATTTTGTCAAATAAAACCGACCGATACGTACCAATAAGCACGACTGTACATACATCTTTGAATTTCTTCAAACGTCTGCAGGTTTCCTTCACCTCCTTCCTTGACTATTAATTTGGTCTTGTGATTAATCAATCACTGTACTCAAGTTCAGAAACACTCATTCTCAGGATTCGAACTTGCAGTCTTTGCGTTGAAGGCGACTACTCAAACCACTCAGCCACACAGAGTATGTAATGTAAAGTGAGCTCCTTGTATAGCTTATCTAGTTACTTTGAACCGACTACTCAAACGTCCATTTTAGCAGTAATTCAATTTAGTAGAACGTATTAAAGCTGCTATAGTTTACTTGGATCTTTTGTTCAATGTTCGGATTAATTCGAGTTGTTTTCTTCAAACACGTAGGAAACGCGTCAGTAAAATGAGGGAAAATTAGCTATTAGCAACGTTTCACAACGTTGTTTATTCGTATTCCCTTTTCGTTTGTTAGCTTTTCCAAGTTCATATAAAATACTAGCTTCTCAGTGGGCTCAATTATTCTGCTCGACGACCGTCTAAAGCTTACTATCCCTCGAGAACGGAACATTTCTTTAAATAAAAGCTTTATAAACCCTTATCCGCACACTCTCGCAAACGTGTATGCAAAATTTCATAATCGGTTGAGTAGTTAAAACGTAAAAGTGTAAAGAGCAAACAAGCTCACTTTCGCCATTTTAATATAAGCTAGGGTTTATGATCCGGCAGAGTTTTAATAGCATTCTCGTTTGGCTGAAGGTACATTTAAGTGTCAACTTGGTGAAAGCAAGTCTTTTTTTTTTTTTTTATACCACTTGGTTGGCAAACAAGCATGCGGTCCGCCTGATGGTAAGCGGTTACCGCCGCCTATGGACGCTTGCAACACCAGGGGTATCACTCGCGCGTTGCCGACCCTGCAGGAATCTTTTCACATCCTTCTTGAAGAACTCCATGCTGTACTCTCCAGGGAAAACCTCAACGGGGAGCTCATTCCACAGCCTGATCGTTCGCGGAAGAAAACTCCTTTGGAAGCGCACAGTGCGAGACCTTTGTGGTTCCAAGGTATGGGGATGAATTCCCCGTCGATGGCGAGAGCACTTCCACCTTCTACCACCGCACGGTGGTAGAAGGTGGAAGTGGGCATCATGTCGAACAATTCTGCTGAACACACCCCGTTATACAAGCGATAGAACACACACAGGGAGGCAGTCTCTCCTCAGACTTAATGATTCCAAGCCGCTTGTGAGCAAAGGATCATCGACAATTCTAGCGGCGCGTTTCTGAACCGCGTCAAAAGGCCCTAGCACGTATCCAGGGGCTCCAGCCCACAGGTGGCAGCAGTACTCCATATGTGGCCGAACTTGCGACTTATAAAGTTGCAGCCTATGTGAAGTACTGCTTAGCTCTGTTGAGCACACCGAGCTTCCTCGACGCCAGCTTAGCCTTGTCCTCATTGTTGTCTGCCGCCGCCTCCCAGGTAGTGTTCCATATACTAATACGAAGACAAGTTTGTTCTCAAGCGTATGTAGGTTTTTTTCGTACAGAAAAACTGAGTTGTGAACTATGCAGCAAGCCATAATTGTGTACATTCACACTGTTTTTAGACGTAGTTACTCCAGAAACTTCAATCTTAACGGGGTCTCTTTAAAAATATGCGTAGGCGAGTTGAACAATCGTGTAATTTTCTCATTCGTTGCCCGCTGGGAGAGGCAATAAAGGCCTGATTGGGGTATTGTCGAGTTGTCGCAATAAATTAATGTTTGTTACACGTACGTTTGATAAATAATTGTGAATACTAGGACTATTGGGACTTAATCAACCTATTGCTTACTTTTATATTATTCTAGCTGTTATGGAAACAATAAAAGACATGGTTACTAATATCAATAGAAAAGGTCAGATGATTAATTAAAAAAATATATTATTATATTAAAGATGTTTCAGCTTTACTCACTTTCGTGTTTTGGAATATTCCGAGTAACTTACTACGCGCCTGTAGTTCGGATGAGCAACAAAACGCTTGGCAGAAAGAAATTTCCACTAAAATTTTGTGTGGGTATTAGTTTTTATTTCTTTGAAATGTTGTTACAACAAGAACATCAAAAACTCTCCCCAGGCTATTAGCAAGAGCGGCACTTGTATCAGTCTCGTGGAAGTAATACTGAACAAAAGTTGCAGAAATAAGCTTAGAGTTAGAAAATTTGGTTGAGCTGGTGGGAGGGGAGTGCGGCCCGGGAATTGCAAATTAGTCTCGGGGAAGAAAAAGGTGGGGTCTTGAAGGGTGAGGGGGCAAATGACTGGTGCCTCCGTAAAGAAAGCAACAAGTGACAAGCTTACAAACTTTTTGTGGCTCGAAACACGCCTTTTAAGAACCTCTGATATGCAAGCAAACGTCCATACTACCAACATCTTCATTAGGGATTTTACCTCTGTCAACAGTACGACTAACGTCACGTAAGTAACGATTTGTTCTCCTGTTCTAATAAATACTCCTCGGAGAAAGCTAAGTAATCGATGATCCTGTACAGATCTTGAATTGAATCAGTACTTGCGATAATTTGAATAATCATTTTTGTTGTTTGTTTACTTCACGCTTCTTGTAAGGGACCTTATAGGGTTAGGCAGAGATGTAACAGCTCCCGTATTTCGCAAGATATACACTTTAGGTGGCAGATATCGATTCTGTCGACGTCACTTAGGACTTAGTCTAAATTTCATCCAATTTTGTTCAGCAGCTCTGGCGATTGAGAACCAAATATTCTCATAAACTTTCGCATTTATAATATTAGTAGGATACATGATATATTCTATGTCTATCATTGCCAATGAATCTTAGATAGAAACTTTGCGTCTTGAAGTGTATAACTTGATCCTCAACAACTCTCTGATTGGGTCACTCGCTCCGTCCAAGTTAAGAGAACTACAATTTAATTAAGCGTCGTAGAATTCAATTTACTTCCTACATAGATATTATTTAGGTAGGTATAGGCGGCGGTAATCGCTCACCATCAGGCGGGCCGCATGCTCGCTTGCCAACCAAGCGGTATAAAAAAAAATACATATTTTTGCTAATAGTCAGAATCTAGATAGCGATACAAAAATTATCTATAGAAATATTTGTTGGGTTAAAAATTGTAATATAAAAGGTTATTCTACATTTACATACATAACATTATTATATAACAAGTCTGCGTTAACAAAACAGGGGGTTTTTTATCGAAAAGCAACACCCATTTTTTTTTCTTTTACAGAAGAGTATTGCATACATCTATATACATATTCTTAAACATAAGTCTAAAATTCGTAAATAGTCGTAAATAGTCGTCATAAGTCGTAAATTTTATATAATATAATAGTATAATAATAATATAATATAATATTAGTCGTAAATTTTGTTGCAGCGAATGTCGCGTTGCAATACTACCCAAATTTCATTGCGATCGGTATAGCGGTAAACAAGTTGAGCAAGCATCTATGATGTTTTTTTCGATTCTGGAACCCTGATTAATGGTTTCAGAACGCATTGAGAACAAACATACAAACAGATTTTTATTCATATAATTTATAGATATTGCTATCGCTAAATAAGGGATGGAGCTTGCGGACTAAAACCGCAAGCCGGTGGCGTTAAATCACACGAGAACGGAGGGTATGTCCCTATGTTGATAGATTTATGTTTAGGGGAACTGAGAGGTTCCAAACATTGTACATATCATGCCTACGATAGCTTATAAGGACTTATGCACGGCGCTTCTGGTTAACAATTTTGCTTAGCTGTTTATCGTAATCATTCTTGAATAATTTAAACTAACCACCTTATTAAGAGCTTTCCTTATTATCATCTGGATTAACCGTTTCTATGACAATTAAAAACGGAAGTGCTTCCATAGAGACAGAATATTCAATTTACCTAGTCACAGCCCGAGCACAACGATGTAAATACTATATACTCGCGTTCATTATATAAATATGGGCACTCGTGATGTGACCTTTAACCACCCATAAGACAGGCCACTGGGTACTCATGTCTCTCTCAGATTCTATCATTTGAATAAATGATAGAATCTGATCACAAAATATTTTATCATTTGTTATTTATACGTAAATGTATGAAAATATACAAACTTATAAACGTAACCCTACAAATAAAATGGATTTAAGAACTAAACCTCCTTTCTAAATTGGATCCTTTTTTTAAGGAGATCTCAAGCCAGCAATTTGTAGCAGCTAGATAAGTATAAATAAATAAAAACTTTATTTCACTAGCCATAAGACCTAAAACAGGAAGAAAAGCTTGTGATAGCTAGTAATACAAGTCCGCAGAACAGCTAGGGAATTGCTTTTTTCATGTAGGTACATATCTGCATAGTAGATATGTTTCATTACATTCTCGATATCTAAGCGATGGGATGAGATTTAATTTGGATGTCGCAGCATTCATCCCAATCCCTGTGATGTAAGCAAGACACATGTGAAAGGGTATGAAATATAATCACGTTATTACGAGCACGTAATTTTTATTAAAAATGTATTGAGAAAAGTTGTATCATAATTGCGACTTCAGCTATAGGTATTCATGTACCTAAATGAATTGGATAATCCTTCTGATGTTATAAATACGAGCAATCTATTAACAAAATGTGGATAAGGCACGCAAAATTACATTGATCAGTAATTTTGCGTGGGATGGAAGGTAAAATCTCTCACCTACAAAATGAAGACTGCAAGTTATATGAATATGATGGCGAAGGAAAATAATGTGTACACAGAAATTTAAAGACGTATGTGAAGTTATACCATTACATGCATACTATTGGAATTTGGGTGATAAGACACCTCTGTCCACTACTTAGTGAATCTAAAGAAATATAAGCTAACTCGTAAAATAAATATATTTCAAACATTTCTTACGAATAAATGTTTGTTCCAAATATCTTTTAAAAGAAGCAATTCGTAAATCTCGGATTAGATTTGTGTCTTGTCAATATACTACAATATACTCAATAGTGTACTTATGTTCATATATAATAGTTTGTCAGCAGTCCTAAAAAAACAACTGTTCGGGGTACGACCGCAAAGATTACCGAATAGGAAAACTATGCCCCACCGGTTGCACTAACCTCTGGACAAAAATTCTTTTCTAGTTCACGCTTCCGATATATATAATTTGTATATCAATGATATTAGCTGCAGAAAAAGATTTCCGTAGCTAATGTATACTACCAAGGACGGGAACGTTAAGAGTACTCGAAGCCGACGAGCATGTATGAAGAGACTGATGAATGTGGACGAAACGAAAGAGGTATGTAAGCCTAAAAAAACTGGCGCTCTATACTCTCTGCCTACCCCATTAGAGACAGCGTTATGATATGTAAGTATGTTTACTAATAATTGCACAAAAAAGGATAGCGTGAACATAAAAGGATTTCGTCTAGAGGTGCAGTTACTGGAGTTAAATGGATACTCAGCGCTTCGAATAAAGAACATTTGAGAAACCAGTCCTCTAGGGATAGTAGTAGGTATCATTACTATATTGCACTTCTTTGTTGTCTGAAACAACAAACGAGGCGCTACTACTGAAAAAACACAAGCTTTTATCTGCTTCATACGTTCATATTTCGAGAAACTTTATACTAACTCAAAATTACATACGCTTAATATGGTTATTAATTTCGGGACTTATAGTTTTTTCTAGGTGTGTTTTCATATACAAGCTTTCGCTTTCTCGTGTCAGTAATATTTAGTAAAAATATTTCATTGTGCCTTAGTGGCCGAGCTGTTGCCTGCTACACAAAGATTGCAAGTTCGTGTCCCGACTGTACCAATGAGTTTTTTGAACTAAAGTACTTACAGTGATTATTCATACCACGATCTTTTCAAGAAGAAACCTGCATATGTTCGAGCGGAAATTCTAAATCGTACTTTTTACTAAATATTATTTTATTTCAGTGCCCATTGAAATAGAGACACGCGATCTTAATGAAAATCTTCGCATTTAAAGAGCTTGTCACCTGTTATCAAATGAACGCACGCATATTATTATACCGAAAGTCGTCTTTCCGAGCATTTCCTAATCTAAAAGCGTCTTTGTCATTCGAATCTACACTGAGAGAGACAGAAAAATCATAATGACAGCCTATGTAATGCTTAAATTACTTTTTCACTTTAAAAGCTAAGATTTTTAAGAGTCCTGGTAGCTGCTTTATACTCACCCAAATAAAGTTCACATGATCGAAACCCCGGTGTGTAAAAAAATTCTTTTTCTGAATTTCAATACAGTGATAGATCACGATAGATCGAGCTTTACGGTGAGCAAATACGACCTCAGTATATCTACATGTTTATATAATAATTATTCATTTATTTCAGATATTAAAATCCATAAATAATCTAATAAACTATATTTTTGTAAGAGAAGAAATGATGATTCAAGCATGTATATTATGTGTTAATTTATGCTGACACTCACAAGTCCACTTCAACCCCACTAGTCCACTTCAACCCCACTAGTCCACTTCAACCCCACTTTAGTCCACTTCAACCCCACTAGTCCACTTCAACCCCACTAGTCCACTTCAACCCCACTAGTCCACTTCAACCCCACTAAGACACAAGTGTGTGCGTTCACTGCTAAAAAAACTCCATTCGCTGTGGCTCCACAATTCCAGAACACACCCCTGAACATTTCGGAGAGCATTAGGATCCTTGGGGTCGATATTTCTAGCGACGTTCAGTTCCGTGGTCATTTAGAAGACAAGGCTAAGCTGGCGTCGAGGAAGCTCGGTGTGCTCAACAGAGCTAAGCAGTACTTCACATCTTCACAAAGGCTGCAACTTTATAAGTCGCAAGTTCGGCCACATATGGAGTACTGCTGCCACCTGTGGGCTGGAGCCCCTGGATACCAGCTAGGGCCTTTTGACGCGGTTCAGAAACGCGCCGCTAGAATTGTCGATGATCCTTTGCTCACAAGCGGCTTGGAATCACTAAGTCTGAGGAGAGACTTTGCCTCCCTGTGTGTGTTCTACCGCTTGTATAACGGGGAGTGTTCAGCAGAATTGTTCGACATGATGCCCACTTCCACCTTCTACCACCGCACCTCTCGCCATCGACGGGGAATTCATCCCCATACCTTGGAACCACAAAGGTCTCGCACTGTGCGCTTCCAAAGGAGTTTTCTTCCGCGAACGCTCAGGCTGTGGAATGAGCTCCCCGTTGAGGTTTTCCCTGGAGAGTACAGCATGGAGTTCTTCAAGAAGGGTGTGAAAAGATTCCTGCAGGGTCGGCAACGCGCGAGTGATACCCCTGGTGTTGCAAGCGTCCATAGGCGGCGGTAACCGCTTACCATCAGGCGGACCGCATGCTTGTTTGCCACCTAAGTGGTATAAAAAAAAAAAAAAAAAAAAACACTCATTTATTCGTTATTCCAATCCCAAAACGGTTAGGTATATTTATATGACGTATTTGTATTTTTTTATACTTTCACGAACTCTCCGTTTGTGAAAGTATAAAAAAGAGTACAAAAAAGAGTTAAACGACATTATTTATATGGTGTCAACATTTTGTGTCCTCAAAATTGAACATGGATTTTTCCTCCACTAATAATAAAAGCCAACAATAAACTAGAAGCTATAAAGAGTTTTATGGAAGACCTGTATAAAAGTTATTAAAAACGCTCCTTCTGACGCTTGCGGCTTCCAGGTCTTAGAAAAATAATAAAATTGTCTCTCTTTGGAGTTAATTGAGTATAATTAAGTCTTGCCATAATTTTCCCATTTCATTAGAGATTTGATTGAAATAAATGTGTTCAGTGAAAGACGTGGCTCCGAAATGTTCGAGTAGTTTATGTAATGTTCGCCTTCCCACAAGGGTACGTATAGTCATGCTTAAGTAGCCACGATGGACTGGCCATCTGGAACGTTAGCACCTAAAATATATCTCGGGCGGAAAGTGGGTGTGTGGGTACTACCAATACACCTCTGCCTTCCCCTTGTGGGAAGGCAGAGGTGTATTCATGAGGTGAATTCATATTATATTCATGAGGGGATCCCAGTGGGCTGCAATTCCCCTCGATGCGCATAAGCCGGACGGCTGATAGGGCGTGCCCCCGAGGCGACGCGCACCAGTCCGTTCCCGCTGGTTCGAAAAATCCAGCACGGAGCGGTGATGGGGACCGCCACCCATCACGCGGAGTGCCCCACGGCGGGAGGTGGAGTGTGGGGTTTAGGATAGGTATATGGAATGTAATGACAGAGAGCGAGTTAGATGTTGTGTGCTTGTCTGAAACCAAGCGGAAGGGTAGTGCACGAACTCCGGGCGGGAGTTTAGGGCTGTGGTCAGGAGTGGCAAACACCGAGCACAGGGAATTCAACAGTGGGAATTCTAATATCCAGCCAGCAGCAACGTATGTGAGAGGAAGTATGAAATACCTTACATGCAGTTGAGATGCGATCTCTTCGAAAAATGTGCGGAGTAACGATATTAGATCGAATCCGCAATTAAGAGATTCGCAAATCAACTGGCGTGAATGAGGGCGAGATAGTAAAGATGAAGAAAGGCATGTTACGTTGGTTTGGACACATAGAAAGGATGAGTGAAGAGAGATTGACGAAACAGATATACAAAGCAAAAGTATGTGCAAGTAGAGGCAGAGGAAGGCCACGTTCCAACTTCCTGGATCAAATCGATCGGACGCTCAAGGACGGGAACGTTAAGAGTACTCGAAACCGACGAGCATGGATGAAGAGACTGATGAATGTGGACGAAGCGAAGGAGGTAAGTCTAGAGAGAACTGGCGCTATATACTCTCTGCCTACCCCGTTAGGGACTTGGCGTGAGGATATTATTATTATTATTATGAATGTATATTCATGAGTTTTTACAAGAATGCATCAGTATGAGATATATATAGTATCGTATATATTAATAAATTAATATTGCCAGAGATCCAAGCGCCAACGTTACACCGCATCGTCGCCATCATTTAGATACGACTCCACATATTCTTTGAATTTCATCGCTAAGATAACGCTTGGCTTTGAAATAATAGTTTAATTTACTTCAACGAAATATCTACTTTGTTTTGTACGTTGTGTGGTTTAATATTGCAGGTTACTTGGATTCAGTGTCGGTACGGATTTATGTAAGTCTACCTATAAAGAATACAGAAGTCAGTAGCTTTCCGACGGACTAGTACGTAACAATAGTTATATACGGTATTTGAGAACCGGGCCTGAAAGTGACACATACAAGTTACATTCTAGTTCAGTTTCATCGAATGTATTATCTTCCCATAAGATAAGTATTGTATTACCTTAATTATATGCAGTAGACAAGGAAAACCTTTCTGCTCGGATTGTATAGAAGCAACTGAATTCTAAGTGGGCTATAAATATAAATAATTCATGACATTTTCGCGGTGCGCACTTAGTAGACGGTTCGTGGGATAGACGAATTTATCAATTATCTTGGTTTTTGGAATAAGTTAATCTGTCATATTTAGTCCTTTCTAAAATGAGAGAGCTGTGGTGGCCGAGTGCTACGAGTAGATAGACGCCTACAACACAAAGATCAAAGAGTTCGAATCAGGTTATACCGTTTTTTCTAAACTAATTACAAGAGTTTTACGGTGAAGAAAAATATCGAGAGGAAACCTAAATACATACAACTCAAACCTAAATGTATTTACGTTTGAGAAGAAATTCAAAAGCGTATGTATGTATAGCCATGCTTGTGAAACGCCGATGGATTCGCCATTGATCTTTGGAACCTAAAACTAAAGGGACTTTTCACCGGATGTACTCGTATATATCTAGGTGCCATGGTGGCCGAGTGGGTCGAGCAGTTGCCTGCGACGCAAAGATCGCAAGTTCGAATCCCGACTGTACCAATGATTTTTTCTGAACTTAAGTACAGTGATTAATCATACCACGAGCTTTACGGTGAAGGAAAACTTCGAGAGGAAACCTGTATACGTCTGAGAAGAAATTCAAAGGCGTATGTATACCTAGTCGTGCTTGAGTAACGGCGATGGACTCGTCATCTGTCACGTTGGCACCTAATATACCTCTGGCGGAAAGTGGGTGTGTGGGTCATTACCTATACACCTCTGCCTACCCCTTTTACCCTTGAGATGTATAGGTAATACCCACACACCCACTTTCCGCCAGAGATATATTTTAGGTGCCAACGTGACAGATGGCGAGTCCATAGCCGTTACTCGAGCACGATACCTATATGTATATACCTACCTAATTTTTAATATATGTATTACGTAGCCGAGACGAAATAACCTGACAATGGGCTAAATTTGTCTCAAGTACAAATTGTGTATTGTTACATCTCTGCCTACCCCTCAGAGATCCTCGAAAGGAAAAGTAAAGATATACGGTGAATAAGGTTTCCAGAAATGAGCTCCTTGGGGAGGGGGGAGGATTGTTACATTGTTTTGGAAGCAGAGGGATTAAACCCATTATGCTACCAACACACTGTAACTCTCCGAACACAGAGTGGCAACGCGCAAGTGATACTTCGGTATCGTGGGCGTAAATAGGCTACGGTAACCGTTTCCCATGAGGTGGGCTGTATGCTTGTTTTCCACGCTTGTTGTATAAAAAATAAAAAAAAAACTTGCAACGGAAATTGTACGGAAATAAGCCATGTTCTTACTCTCATACATAATAAAATACCTAGCTATAAAGTCTCACATTTTCTTTACCCGAAGCGCGAATGGAAAATGTAGTAAGTTTACTTATTTATGACGAAGGTGAACTTGTAATCGACTTGTAAGTAGGCAACAGCTAGCTGGCAGAGACTCGTTCAAAAAAGGGAAAAGGCGGCGAAGCCGGGAAATTAACAATTTTGTTGCGTTCACACTGATTTTAAACTTCTGGTTCTGGTATGGAAAAACAGTGCGTCGCACACATACTTGCAAAGGAAACGTACTCAAAATCACACCGAATACCCTCTGCATCTTTTGAAACACTATCTTTGGTCTAACACATTAAAGAACAAGAGACATCAAGATAATAAGTTTAAAACTAGGCGGCGAAAATAAAATTTTGAAGCATTTGAATGCCCTTAAAATCTTAAATAAAGATTTTTTTCTTTAAAACTATACTTTTATTCTTTAGTGAGGAAAAAGTTACAGAAGTGTTCATAAAAATTTGCTAGTCTAGTTTTAATATCAAAATAGTATTTTTCTTTCTAAATTAGTAATTAGCCTACTTTTATATTTCTCTACCTGTGAAGTGTCAAAGATTTAAAGTAATTCAAAGTATTTATCTCATGTTTCATGCTGAATTAAAATAAATCTTATGCGTTAATCCCTGTAATAATATTTATCTCCGTGCCAAATTTTATCTAATCCAGTTCAGTAGTATTTGCATGAAAGAGGAACAAATATCCACAGAAATTTTTACATTTCTATTATAAGGAGGATATATTACATTTATAATCAAATGTAATGTCGGTGAATCCGCACACCTAGCAATACTATATTTTATAGTTGAAATGGTAACACAATTTGAGAACGGCAATACATTGCGTGATCGTGTAACAAGATTTATGGGTTCGATTTAAACGGAATAGCTTTGACTTGGGGCGTATGTAACGTATCCGTTAGTTTGCTCGTATAACTGAGTTGACACAGCGATTTAAGGCGATAGATAATAAATGGTTTTGTTCAGCATAGCGCAAGCAAGGGCCGGCATCAGGGATCTAATCAATTTGTTGCGAGTAGTCCACCAAGAGAAACGGATATAAAGATTTATTACCGCCGCAGTTGGTAGAGAATCTACGCGTGCACTAGCTTTGCTTCGTTAATTGCATAGAGTAATCACATTTAAATTATAGTACAGTGCATTTCTGTGGTATTTGGAGATGAATTTCTAAGGCCGCGGGATGCTCTTAATTTTTATAAGGAGGTCGCAAACTTTTTGATACTTCCTTTGACAAGAGTGCTAGTGAATATTTCATTCAGCGGGGCAGCATAGTCATACAACATAGCAATGCCGCCAAACGTCTCGGCAGTCTTCCGCGTGACTGGGATTTTTTGCCGGAGCTATATTTAGTTCTCCTTATCTTATGTAAAGCTCGTGGCTTGATCAATAATGTTACTTGAATTCAGAAGAACTCATTAGTAGGTTGAACCACCGCCACTTGAAGTGTTTTTAACAGGAGACGTTTTATATCTCTCGACTACCACGGAATATTCAACTAGATGTTTTTTTTTTTAATGTTATTAAGTTAGTGGCTATGTCAGTGGTGTGTCAAAGATCCTATTTGTCACGAGTAATTTGTGATTTATGTATTCTTAATTTCAGTAAAAAAAAGATAGAGAAGTCCGCTTAATGGATTGCTCGTTTGCCCTCGTAAAGAGGGTAATTCTGTACCCTTGCGGAAGGACAATAAAACCGAAGCTGTAACCACCTATATTTTTTTATTTTGTATCTTGAAGGACGTATAAAATCCATTACGATAAAACTAATTGCAGAGCAGAACATCAATTTAATAGAAAATTTTAATTAACATTTTCAAACGTCACATGAAATGATTTACCCATCTATTTCAAATTGCTGTCATAAACGTGTAACCTTTTTTTTATGTCATTCTCATAATAGTTTATCTTTATTTTCTGTGCCCAATTTTAATTATATCGTACCTTATCGTACTAATTAAACGACCGAAAAAAAAAAAACAAAAAGAGGCAGGATCTCAATTCGTCGGAATATTTTTAAAGTTTGTGAGAATGTTTTGTTTGAGTAACACAATAATTCGAGAACGGAATTGGATGACATTTGGCATAGAGATAGATTATTATCTGGATTAACACGCAGGATTTGTTCTATATTAAAAAAAACATTGAATTCAAATGTAAGCGAGTGAATCCGCGGGGCACTGCGAATATCGCAATAGACAGATAGGCGTAAGTGGCGAATTGCAACAGGAAACAGAAGTAGGTACCATTTTTTGCGTATTCTGACATATTTCGTCCCTTTTCAACCTAATGTACAAAGTAAATAGTGTGTATAAAGCCGTTTTCAAAGCTTTATGTGGTATTTTTCTGGTGAAAGAAGCTGTTTATTCATTAGCGAGAATAAAAGGAGTAGAGTGTAGCTCTCCGGGAGCTAAGTGCTTGCTGATTGTGTCGGGTGTAGATTGAGTTAACTCATTAACTATATACCCCGCATCCCAATGTGTGACGTACAGGCACTGCATACAATACCAGAAAATAAGTCCCAGGCTTAATTTGTGTACAATAATATACTTAATTTCGGTCATAAATATTATATTATCTAAAATTACAATCGGTCCTATTTTAGAATCACATGATTTCGTACATGCATATCATCACACTGAGTCGCTCACGGTAGGTGTGATGTAATATAAATATATATAGGTTTATATCTAACTATTACAATTCGGACAATTATCTGCTAGTCTTTTTGAAACGTTGCCGCGGGACACCAAGTAGTTATACAACTGTTATTTGTAAATTGTTAGTGTAAATAAAGCCATTATCACGTGATGTAATAATTGATGATTGACCATTTATTATAAAATAATTATTATGATATTGACACTGGTTGGTAAGTACCTACCCAAATAAAGTGTAAAACACTTCTTCTACCAAGATGATCTATGAAGTTAACATGCTATAGCTACAAAGCTCTCAAGAGGCCGTAATAAAAGGCATGCGTTATCAATTGAGCTAATTAAACACCAGCAAAACCACTCTTCGGTCGAATTGTAAAGCTCGAGCGCGTCTCATAAATACCTCCCCGCTACATTGATTACCCGCACATGGTGGCCCGGGAGCAACCCATTCACACAGTACCAGCGATTTGCTCTCTGGATTAACAAGCTACGAACACTCGCATCAAAAATTCCCTTTACAAGACCTGCTAGCCTCAAACGCTAAATCTACACACCTGCTAACAGACGATAGGGGTGGCACAATCGACAGATTATCGATATATCTACAATATATGTTTAAGATTATTTCTTTTGTATTAAAAAAAAAATTGGAAATTTAGCTAATGAGCTTAACGTCGTTTCATCTAAAATGTACCTAATAAGCTAAATAGTAAATAATAAAAGCTAATAATAAAACAATCAGAGCGGACATCGACAAAGATGAAAACATTCCTAACGCTGGAGAAATTAAATCCGCAGGAAAAGTAATCTCGTCGCAATCTTCTTAACCTGTGGCAATATAACACGTTACCGTTTTATTTACCCGTCAATATTTATATCGATAAATAAAATGGAACGGTTTGTTTGTAGATAAAAAAAATCTAATGCATATTACATTTCGTCCGGTACTAACGAATTTACCGTTAGGTACTAATAATATGTAGTTGTGTAGTTGCCTCCAACACGAAAATTGCAATTTTGAATGTCGACTGTGCCATTGGGTTTTTGTGAGCTTAAGTACAGTGATTAGCCACAGCACGAGCTTTACTGAGAATGAAAACCTCGAGGGAAAATCTACTCACATTAGAGAATATATACAAAGTATGTATCACTCGTGCTTGAGTAAAGGCGATGAACTTGCCATCTGTCACGTTGGCACCTAAAATATATCTCCGGCGGAAAGTAGGTGTGTGGGTACTACCTAGTGTACGCCCCAAGGCGTGAAGATATACTAATAATAAAAACAATATGGGAATCTCGTTAAAGCGGAAAAAGACAAACAAATAAAATATTTGGACTTGGCTCACGAGATTGTCAGCATGTGGGATGTAGACTCTGCAATCATTGTTATTCAATAAGATGTTACTAAGGATACCTTTAACCTTCATTTAATAATAATAATAATTTGTTAACGTGTATGTTTACTCAAATTTGATGCGGGTAGAACTGCGGTGCACACCTAGTATTTAATACGTTTACATAAAGGTTCTCAATTTTGGTTTCCATTATACGCAGAAAGTATGAGGTGTATGTGTGTTACAGGCAGAGAGTATGACGCAATTCTGCCTATCGATTATTCATCGAGCACTTGAAGAGATTTGCCCGCTAATGGCACGGGGAATAAGACCGTTTTAAAGTGAAATTATATTATATTGCTTTTTATATCAAGAGAAATTTGAAAGTTGTTTAAAAACGTAAGCAATTTCTTTGACGATTTCAGGAATACCACATTCTACTTTCTTTTCTATTCTATTCTACTTTTTCTCCATACCCCGTTAGGGACTCGGCGTGATGATATGTATGTAGGTTATTTTGTCCACGTATTCCATACTAATATTACATTATTATTAATAATACAACATACATACATACAAATAAAGCCGTGGTGGCTGAGTGGTTCGAGCAGTTGCCTGCGACGCAAAGGTCGCAAGTTCGAATCCCGACTGTACCAATGAGTTTTTCTGAACTTAAGTACAGTGATTAGTCACACCACAAGCTTTACGGTGAAGGAAAACATCGTGAGGAAACCTGCATACGTCTGAGAAGAAATTCAAAGGCGTATGTGTAGTCGTGCTTGAGTAACGGCGATGGACTCGCCATCTGTCACGTTGGCACCTAATATACCTCTGGCGGAATGTGGGTGTGTGGGTATTACCCATACACCTCTGCCTACCCCTTCGGGGACCCTTGTGGGAAGGCGTGAGGATATTTATTTTTATTTTTTATTTTATTAATAATACATATACGTATTAACAATACAATCTATACAAATATTATGAAGCTGAAGGCTTTGTTCGTTCGTTTAACGTGCTTTACACAAAAATGTTTCTCTTCAAATTAGTAGTACATTTGAAATGACAAAAAAAAACGTTATGGATATACAATTTGTCTATGCTTACTTAAAGCAGCGAAGCATCAATGAAAAACGTTATAACGGGAGAATTTTTATTCCTTTTTCGAGCTTCCATTGCCGGTGGTGCCGAAACGTTTAAAATTACGCAACAAGTATGCCCAGCGATTTCTTATTATTCCAGAAAAGAACTAGCAGTGGAATGTCAATGTTAAATTTAGGACATAAATACGAAAGTAATATTTTCTGGCGAAAACATTACTTTTCACACGTACCACTTCGGGCAGACCTATGAGAAGGCGTGAAGCGCATATATATCTTAATTTGATAAATCTGGAATTAATAGGACAAAAACCAAGTGGTTTTGCTGATAATGCGATAGTTTATAAACTTTTGTTCTTAATTCGAGAACGTTTAAAATAGCAGAAACATGTCGATGAAACAAACAACACACATGTACTGTGTCCCAAAAATGCTATAAAGTACTTAAGAACATTACTATCTTTAACCTGTTTTTTTTTTTTTATACAACAAGAGTGGCAAACAAGCATACGGCCCACCTGATGGGAAACGGTTACCGTAGCCTATTTACGCGCACGATACCGAAGTATCACTTGCGCGTTGCCACTCTGTGTTCGGAGAGTTATAGTGTGTTGGCAGCATTAATGGGTTTAATCCCTCTGCTTCCAACACAATGTAACAATCCTCCCCCCTCCCCAAGGAGCTCATTACTGGAAACCTTATTCACCGTGTAGGAACACAACACAAAAAATTGTGTTCTTTGGCTACGGACTTCTGTAAGGTGGAGGTTCTGCCCCATCATATATACATTTTGAAAACCGCAAGTTTTCTACACATAACTGGTGTCTACACATAACTAATGGCGTAGACAACATCTTGCAAACACATTTGCCAAATTACTCGCTTGTTTCAAAGCTGGCATAGATTTATGGAGCTTTAGTTCGTGTAGAAACAACTTGATGAAGGTAGAATCTAACAAAATGTGTGGTAATACTATTAGCGTTGCTACAGACTCGTGGGGCGCGATAATAATGCCCACCGCATACCAAGCTGTTGATTATGCCGTTCCACAATGCTCTGCGTGCTATTATAGATAATGATACCTCGACATATGTGCGAGAATTGCTTGCACGCTACGTAAAAGCTCGCTGCTCCGTGACAGTACGTAGAATACAAGTATTCATCATTCTGTAACCGGGTGTCGGGGATTACAACCGAAAAGATTAATATGTTATATTCACAATGGGCCCTACGAATATATAACGTGTTGGGTTACGTGTGAAATAATGGCCAATGTTTTAGCGAGATAAGGTAATGTTTGAATTATGCCTTGCGTTAATTGTTATGCATGGCTTCAAAAGCCTCCCAGCTTTTTAAATAAATTTATCCACGCATCCTCTCGATGTTTACCTTCACTAAAAAACTGATGGTGTGATTAATTCAGTGTATCAATTTCATCTTCAAGCCTATCCATAAAAGGCCCCGAAGAGGTAGGCAAAAGTGTAACACAACGCTTACATTTCACCCTTAATTTATTTGCGGGGTCCACGTGACAGGTGACGAGTCCATCGCCGATTCTCAAACACAACCACAAACAATATTTTATTTATATTCAAATCTACAAGGGTTTCCTCTTGATGTTTTCCTTAACCGAAACGCTCAAATTGTGATTAATCAGTGAACATAAATTTCACAATTCAGTTCATTTCTCTACGAGCTCGAATCAGAAATGTGGAGATCTATAGGAGAACAAAAGTTGCCGACATAGCCAGTAGGATTAACAAGCTGAAGTGGCAATGGGCAGGCCACATAGCGCAAAATTTGGACGGATGATGGGGCAAAAAGATTCTGGAGTGGAGACCACAAACTGTGTGGCATCGAAGTCCTGGTGAATATCCAGATATTCACCAGGCCTCGTTCGATGCAGGTGGCAACGGACCGGTCACGCTGGAGGTCTATTGGAGAGCAGGCCCCTCCGCCGGCCCTGTTCAGCATAGACAGAGCTGAAACTATGAAAGTTCAGCCAAAACTCATTGGCACAGTCGGGATTCGAACTGACTATATTTGCGTTGCAGGCTCCACGTACCAGTGGGTCACCACGGCTCTGGCTCTCCGTGCTCCTGCTAAATCGTGGCGGCAGATATTTTCTTTCTTGGTACTTTTCAGGAATACATTCTATTACTTAATCTTGACATCAAGCTTTTGTGTGACACTAATCCAAAATCGTGTACCTACGATAGAAATGATGACTTAATCCTAAGTCAGTGAAGAATTACTTCACACATTTAACAGTAAAATAATACTTATTGATTTATTACACACCAACAAACACTATCGAATGACCATAAAAATGATATTCGCAAATCTTTTAAGGGCAATGATAAAAGCACAAAATACTTAACCGTCTCAAATTAAATGAGAGATTAAAATAATCATTTTATTCCGCCATATATTTCGAGTACTGGGCACAATAGTCGTATAATGTGATCGTTGAGGTGAGGCTAATAACGCTCGAGTGTTTTACAAGCTCGTTATAAAGTTCCACTCGGCCAATCTGTGGTATTATGTAGTCCACAGAGCCTACGTCCATTGACTACGTACCTACTTATGTAATAGCTGCACGTACCTTTGACATTAAAATAAATTACCTAATTGATTTAAGGGTCTCTTCAGACTTAAAAGCGCTATTACTCTCTCTCTCTATATATATATATAT